>PVIY010000005.1:0-222666 GCA_004026745.1 Myrmecophaga tridactyla
AAACGGAGCTGTGGAGAGCCTTCTACACTTGCTACAAAACTTGTATTGTCTTCTGTGAGCAACCGGGAGTTCTTGAAGATATTTATCAGGGGGTCATGCTCATTCAGGCAGCAGGGTAAAGGAAAATGGAAAGAGCAAGAAAGACCCCCAGAAGCAGAAAGACTGATTAGGGGAAGCTATGGCTGTTTTCTAGATAAGAAGTGAGGGCCTCAATTAAATAAAGGGAGCAGATGGAAGGGATGGTGAGGGTGAGGTGAATCTTTGTTTTCTCAAAGAGATACAAAGATACCAGTTGCTTCCATCTTTAAAACCATGGTTGCTCCCTTAGAGCAAAATCCCAATTTAAAAGAGCTCTGTGTCTGGTAACAGATCTCCCCTGCTGACTAATAAAGACATACCTGTTCTGCAGAAATTAGGGATAAACTTAAGTCTACATAATGCCAAGACACAAAATCTCTCCTGTACTTGCTTGGAAAAATAAAGAGCTCTCCTCTGACTCACTCAGCTTGCCAGAGCCCCACACACTGGGGTGACAGTGTGAGACAAAGAGCCATCACAGGCCAGCCCTAAGCTGGAACCAGATGGGGGACGATTCCTTCCAGAGACCATCATCCCGGTTTTCTGTTGCCCTGGCCCCTTGCTTGCAGTGACCAGGCTGGAATATTCAGGGAAAGTGCCTCTGATGCTTTAGTCACAACTGGATCAACTGAAATAACAATGCAAGGACGTATCTCCCTCATGAGGGATAAAGGAGTAGCTGCCAGGAGATCCATGGTCACTTTCTGGGGGCTAGGAGTGGTTTCTTTACTCAAAAGTATTGGGATAGAAAGCCCCCCCAAAAAAAGTTTGACATGAGGTTTCCTCCTTCTGCCTGATAGAGTATGGTGGAGGATAGATGGCAGGTCTCTAGGATGTGTACAAGTTAGGATGGTGAGGAAAAGCAATAGATTTATGATAGAGAAAAGTACAATTTTTTTGCAAAATATAAGCAATTCAATCAAATGTAACATGCCTGTTTTTCTTTTTTTTTTTGGTGGGGGGTGTGTGTGTGTGTGCATGATCCGCGAAGCGAACCCGGGTCTCCTGCATGAAAGGCGGGCATTCTACCACTCATCCACCCATGCACCCCGCATTCCTGTTTTAAGCATGAAAAGTCACAGCTAGGTATATGACTCTTTCAATCTAGGTGGGAATCCCAGACATATTTGGGAAAATGCCAATATTATTACAAGGAAAAAAGGCTTATAGTGCAATCAGGAGTGATCAATAGTGATGAGGGGAGGAGTAATCTATGGAAGGCAATTTGGTAAGAACTTGGGTTTCCAATGAAACTCAATTTTAGAGTTTTGTTGTTATCTCCAAATTAAACCAGGGCATCCCTAAGTTTCACTGACATGACTGAAAGAAGACTCTGTACACTGTAGAACTTTATACTTCAGTTCCTTTACCAGGCCACATTTCCTGTAGCTCACAATGTATTGTTTGCTTTTCATACATTGAAATTTTACTGTCAACTGTACAATTCTGATATATTGTGGTTTTGTGTGTATATGTGTGTTTAAAGCATTGACTTATTAAACAAAGCATTTCAAATACATCACATGATTTAAAATCCTGTTTTTCCATTCTTGTATTAATTTTTAAATTTACTATACTAGGCAGCTCCAAAAAAAAAATATGGAAATGAATCTGTCTTCTCTTGACCTTAAGAGCTCTTGATTGTGATGTACAAAGTGTTAGCACTCCATCATATTAATTGCCAAATAATAGTGATTATTTATTATGTGTAAGTTCACTTCTTTTTTTTGTATGCTGTATGGCAGGGTCACATTTCATTCTTTTTCCGTGTGAGTATCCCATTTCATTGCAGGACCATTTGTTGAATTTTTTGTTGTTGTTGTTTGTTTGTTTTTGTTGGGTTTTTTGGTTTGTTTTTTGGAAGTAGATGGGCTGGGAATCAAACCCGGGTCTCTGGCACAGCAGGCGAGAATTCTGCCACTGAGCCACCATTGCACTGCCCTGACTTATTGTATTTTGATTATAAATGTCTCTCCCCTAATTCTACCAAATGTTAGGGGAAGTGTTCCACCTGAAGACATCTCCTTTGCCTGGTGAAGAGATCTCCTTTCATAGAAGCGTTTCTCAGGAGGAGTTTAATTTAAATGAACTGGAATGCTGTGTTTAAAGCTGAACTTCCTGAGCCCTAAATATTATAACTCTTGGAGGCCCCACCTTATAGCATATCAAACGCACTAACTGTACCCATACCCCACATTAAACATACTTTTTATCGTAAAAATTTTTGCAAGGATATTTTTATATTTGTGCTTTAGAAATTTTTTGGCTGTATATAACTCATCTAATTATGATTGGCCTTGTGTTCCCGATATTCACTGTGTAAACTTAGGGGATTGTGTGAAGTGAGAAAATTGAATTTATAACTTGGATTAGATATAATGGAATCTTTGTGGATTCTAACTTTAACAGTTAATGAAGTTGGCATGTTGGTGCATTTTGTAGACATTTAATTAAATATTTATGAATTTTTATTTTATAGTTTTCTTTCTGTACTTTTGGAGACTTTTTTTTCCTACATGGGTCTCATATTTTTCTAGGCCCATGAAAAGCAAATCTTAGCTCTGGGATCTCATTGCACTGGTGAGATTCTAATATAATACAGATTCTCAAACATTTTGGCCTTAGGATCATTTCATACTCATAAAAATTATTGAGGACCCCAAATAACTTTTTTTTAAATGTAGGTTATATCCATCCATATTTTTTATATTAGAAAATATGACTGAGAAGTGCAAAAATTATTTATTTACTAATTTTTTTAAAATAAGAAAATGGAATTCATTACATGTTGCATAATTAACATTTTAAGTAAAAAAATAACTATATATTTCCAGAAAAAATTAGTAAGAAAAGGGCCATTTTCGCAAATTTTTGAAATGTGTGATGTAATGAAAGATAGCAGGACTCACATAATCTTTTCTACATATCTGTTGCCATATAGTGTGCTGTTTGTAAAATAAGAAAAACAATTAGCCTTATACAGATATGTAGTTGCAAGTGGGAGGCATATGTTAATAGCTCTTTTTGATAGTCTGCCAAGACTCAATTACTGATAGTTTCTTAAAAGTTAATTGTAATGGAGAATCTGAAATCATACCAGCGAATTTTTCACACTCTGCGACATTAAAATCCATTGGTTATTTTAAACTTTGAGTCAATGTTTCACCTGTAACATCTATTGGACATTTTGTAACATCTATTGGACATTTGGAAAATATCAGTTTACTGAGTTATGCAGGCCTTTCAAATATTGACGTTTCAATATACAGCGTCAAATATCACAATTGTTAATTCCACCACAGACTTCATCTGAAAATCCTAAATTGTTGGAAAACCACCAAGCTAATGTTGGCAGACACGCTTTTCAAAAATCTGATTTTGCTTGAACATTTGAATGTCATCATTGGCAATAAACAATGCCAGTTATTTTCCTTGGAGTGACAGGTTCACTTAGTTAATTTTCGAGAATGTGTCTGACAAATATCCAAATCTGAATACCCAAAGTTTGTCCTTTGTTCTTTCAAGTAAAATGGTGATCCATGAAAAAAGGTGAGTTGAGTTGAGATTGCAACTCAGTCACTTTGGAGCGCTTCCTTAAAACAACTGTGGTACTTGGACATGCACAGAAAGTGCATTATGTGATCTTCCTGTATCATCATATAGAATCTTAAAAAGTTGTATGCTTAAGACAAGATTAGGAAAATTAATAATTCTGCTTCATCAAAGACATCCTTAAGTGAACTGTCATTTCTTTTTCTACTGTGAGTGGCAGCGGTGAAGAAAATTATGACCACTTTAGTGCCACTGCCTTGCTTCATGGTGTGGTGCAGGTAATTCCCCCACCATTTGTTTTTGCACTATCAGTGCAAATGTGAACACACTGGAAAAGGAAAATCAAGTCTTGGTGTTTTGTTATGGGTTGACTTGGGCACCTCCCTCCATCCCCCAAAGATATGTTCAAGTCCCAACTCCTGATCCTGTGCATATGACCTTATTAGGAATAGGGTCTTTGAAGAAGTGATTAGTTTTGATGAGACCATACTGAATTTAGGGTGGGCCCTAATCCAATACAAGGTGTCCTTATAACACAAGACAGGCATGGGGGAGAAGGCCATTTGAAGATGGAGGCAATAGAGATTGAGGTGATGGAACAAACCAAGGAACACAAAGGATTACTGGCAAACACCAGAAGCCAGAAGGGACAAAGTGGGAATCTCTCCTACAGATTTCAGAGGACCATGGCTCAACTGACACCTTGATTTCAGACTTCTAGCCCCCAGAACCAGGAGACAATATGTTTCTGTCGTTTTACACCACCGAATGCTGCTACTTCGTTATAGCAGCCCTACACAACTATGATAATGCTATTATGAAGATTGTTTTGACCTCAAGGATTTCCTGCAAGAACCCTTGGGACACAAACCACACTTTGAGAATAACTGTGCTACACAGATTTAATATAAGCAAATAAGATGGTGCCAAGCACGTTATAAATGTTCAATCGATTGTAGCTAAAACCATGTTTGTTTTGCCTTTGGAAGCATCAGTTTTCTCTTTTAAAAAACATAGGGTTAAGATTATTCACCCCAGAGGGTTGTTGTAGAGATTAAATGCAACAAAGTACACAAAATGTTCAACACAGCATCCAGCATATAATAAATGAGTAATCAATATGAACTACCATTATTAATATTGCTAATAATAAGTCATTTGAATTTTTTCCTGGAGTGCACCAGTAGGATCCCTTTATATCTTCACTGCCACTGCCTGAGTGTATTCTTTCCTATTCAGATTTTTAAAGGAGGTACCTCTTTTTCACTTTTTATCTTCATTCATCAAACCAGGGCTGCTGCTGCTTCTGGGGATTTGCTCTTGAGTATTCAGGGAAAAGAGCCTCAGGAAGGAATTTCCACTTGTTCAAGGGCCTCAGAACACTGCAGTCTTTTTTTTTTACCTCCAGCTCTTACAATCTAGTCTAGACACTCTGAGGAGGTGGAGGATATAATTACAGCTTGAAACACTTTACATGCCCCAGGAACACAGCTCCTCCTGCATGTGTGTGGCTTAAGCCCCAAGAGGCCAGTGAAATCTGATGATTCACCCTCCCAGATAAGCTGGATGTGAAACTCTAGAGGTCTGGGGTCCAGTTGTCTTCACCATACAGCACCCTCTATTCACAACCAGTTTCTCCACTCAGTTCAATTCCCTTCAAAGCAACACATGTGTCTTGGGCTCTTAAGAGAAGCACACCCTCTGTAACCAAAGAAGAACAGGGCTGCAACCGATCTTGCTCTCCTAAGCTCTGCTCTGCACCAGTGAGGCTGACCTTTATGGACATCCTGGCATCACCAGGCTCTTTGGCCCTCTGGCTTCTAGTTGGGTTCTGTCAATGGCAGCCACTGGTAGGAAGAAGATTGGAGAGCCAGAGGACAAACAGGCTGGTCCTTCCCACTCAGAGCTGGTTTCTATTAGGTCATCTTTCTTTCAGTGTCACAGCTGACTCCAACCCTCACCATTATCTGTTAATACCACTTTCTATACTTGTTCCTTCTGGGCTGATAACAGCCACCCTCTGTGGGCTAGTCCCTGATACATCATTATCTCTTGTTGTTCCCTTATCCTGCCCACAACCCTGCAAATAGTATTTTCATTATACTCATCAATTGAGTTTTGGAGTGTGGCCTTCTGTTCCCTGCCTGGATCCTGATTGACACAGACAGGAGCCTGTCCTTGAGAAGCTCAGGGTCAAGTTAGGTGTATCCATCCCTGACATCAGCCAGGTGCATACCATCCTGATGTAGTTTTATTTTTTTTTTCAACTTTTTTTTTATTGTAAAATTTAACATACATACAAAAAAGCTGTAAATTTCCAGGTACATTTTAACAAGTAGTTATACAACAGATTTTAAAGTTAGGTATAGGTTACAGTTCCACGATTTTTTGTTTTTTCTTCTACCTGCTCCAAGACACTGGAGACCAACAGAAATATCAATATAATAATTTCGCCATCATACTCATTTGATAAATTCTCTCTTCTCTGATATACTCCTCCTTCTCTTTAAATAACATATATACATAAAAACAGTAAATTTCAAAGTACATTGCAACAATTAGTTGTAGAACAGATTTCAGAGTCTGGCGTGGGCCACAATTCCAGGTTTTTATTTTTAGCTGCTTCAAGGCACTGGAGGCCAAAGGAAGTATCGGAATAATGATTCAGCACTCATACTCATTTGTTAAACTCAAACTCCTCTGTCTACCACCACCATCACCTTTGACATTTCTCCCACTCTTTAGGGGTATTTAGGCCATGCCCATTCTAACCTTTTCATGTTGGAAGGGGCTGTCGATAATATGGGATGGGGGATGGAACTAGTTGATGCTCTGAAAGGGCTGGCCCCTCTACATTTCAAGAATTTTTTTTAGCTTTTTTTTTCATTATGAAATATAACATATATACAAAAAGGCAACCATCCTGATGAAGTTTTAAATCTGAGGCTCCTACTAGTATACACTTAATATTTCTGCTTAAGTTGCCTCACTATCTGCCATACATTAATTTATGTAAAAAAGAATTTTTATCACCAGCTAAATAGAAAACAACTTTATTTCCCCAAATTAGAAGATGAAAATAAAAATAAATCAAATGAAAACAAAGCAGTATTCTTAGATTTAATCTCAGTATCATTGTGGTTAAGAGCATAAACTCTGGACGCTGCCTGTGTTGCAATCCTAGTCCTCCCCCTTTCTGGTGTGTGATTGTGAACAAGGCATTGTGCCTCAGTTTCTTCATCTGTGATATGGGGAATAATGATTGAATCTACTTCACAGGGTTGTGAAGACTAGGTGAATTGATGTGCACAAATGTATGTAAAGCCCTTTGAAGACTGCCAGGCATGCAGAGAGCACCATATAAGTTTAGGCATTGTTTTGGTGATGGTGATAATGATGAAGATGCCAATGCTAACAGAATTGCCTGACCCAGGCTCTAAGCTGGAGGAAAATTAGCAAAGGGGTAAAGATACAGTCTTAGGTTTTCCCTGTGATGTAATCAGTAGAGTTTGGAGAGTACTGAACATAATAGCTTCTTTACCATGTGGAACCCCTCAAAATTCATCTTAGGAACCACCAGTGAACATCTCCTATACACTGGCAAACATGGACAGGGATACTAACAACTGCTGGGTGACTACAGCAGCTAATTAAGCATCAGCCCAGAGAAAGGAGTAAGGAACTCCAGGATGAGGAGTTGGAGGGAAGCTGTCAGTCATGCTTATTAGAGTCTGAATTAAGTTAGAAGATTGGTAGGTAAAGGGAGCTTTTGGGGGAATGAAATAGTCTGTTCAGAGGCAAGGGGGTATGTTAGCATGGTGTATTCATAAAAAGACAGCATCGCCAAAGAAATTACCATCTCCCCAGCAAAAATAGAAGAGTTGGCTTACAAAGAGGTGCCTAGAGCAGTAGGTCTCAAAGTGTGATCTCCAGAATTGCCACCTAAACAAGAGGACTGGGAACCTGTTAGAAATGCAAATTATCAGGCTCTGCCCCAGACCTACTTAATCAGTAACTTTGGAGGCAGTTTCCAGCAATATGGAATTTAATAAACTCTCCAAGGAACTCTTCTGCTTGCTGAAGTTTGAGAACCAATGGCTCAAGGATTGGGGAGCATTAGCAATAACTGAGCACAAAATTTTGCACACAATAACAGTAAGAGCCATTTATTGAGTACTTCCTATGCATCAGATATTGTGCTAACTAATTTACCTATGCTATCTCCTGTAATCTCACACAACCCTGACAAATAAATACATTATTGTTCTGATTTTACAGATGAGGAAACTGAGTCTTAGATTAAAGTTTGATAACTATTTGTTCACAATGCAAAGGAGCCTAGAATAATTAGGTCTTGGATGGTGAAAAGAAAGGTTAAGGATGGATTTGAACAGATTGACAGATGATTGACTACAGAAATATTATGCAATAGAACTTTTTATGTTAGTGAAAATGGTCTCTATTTGCATGATCCAATACAATAACTACTAGTCACATATAGTTGTTGACTTGAAATGTGTCTACTGCAAGTGAGGAACAGAATTTTAAATTTCATTTGCTTTTTTTCCCTTCATTTTTAAAGTGTAAAATATAACATATATATAAAAAAGCAACAAATCTCTAAGTATATTTTAACAAGTAGTTATAGAACAAATTTTAGAGTTTGGTATGGGTTATAGTTCCATGATTTTTTTTTCCTTCTAGCTGCTCCCAGACACTGGAGACCAACAGAAATATCAGTATAATGATTAAGCAGTCATACTAATTTGTTAAATCCTTTCTTCTCAGTTATACTCCTCCTTCTCTTTAAATAACATATATACATAAAAGCAATAAATTTCAAAGTGCATCACAACAATTAGTCGTAGAAGAGATTTCAGAGTTTGGTATGGATTACAATTCCTCAAGTTTAAGCTTTTATTTCTAGCTGCTTTAATGTACTAGAGGCTAAAAGAAATATCAGTATAATAATTCAGCATTCAGTAGGTTTAACACATTTGTTGAACCTACCTTCTCTATATAACTCCACCATCACCTTTGATCTTTCTCCCACTCTTTAGGGGAATTTGGGTTATGCCCATTCTAACTTTCTCATGTTGGAAGGGGCTATTGATAATATGGGCTAGGGGAATAGAACTATTTGATGTTCTGGAGAGGCTGGCCCCTCTGTATTTCAGAACTTATCTGATCCATGGACCCATTTGGAGGTTGTAGGTTTCTTGAAAGTTACCCTAATGCGGGGAACCTTTGTAGAATCTTATATAATGCTCTGGGTATTCTTTAGGATTGGCAGGAATGATTTTGGTTGGGGTTTGGCAAATTATGATAGGTAGCAATGTCTGAGTGTGTGAGAGTGACCTCCAGTGTAGCCTCTTGACTCTATTTGAACTCTCTCAGCCACTGATACCTTATTTGTTATACTTCTTTTTCCCCTTTTTGTCAGGTTGACATTGTTGATCCCACAGTGCCAGGGCCACATTCATCCCTGGGAGTCATCTCCCATGCCGCCAGGAAGACTTTCATCCCTGGATGGCATGTCCCACGCTGGAGGAGATCAATGGTTTCACTTGCAGAGTTGGGCTTAGAGAGAGAGAGAGACCACATCTGAGCAACAAACGAGGTCCTCCAGATGTGACTCTTAGGCATACCTATATGTGGGCTAAGCTCCTCTGCTACATACATAAGCATCACAAGAGCAATCCTCAAGATTGAGGGCTTGGCCTATTGATTTTGGTGTCCCTAATGTTTGGCACAGTATCTGGGGTTTCCCCAGTGGTAAAGTTTAATAGTTCCATAATTTTTCTCCAATCCCTCCAGAGTCGTTGCCAATACTCTTTCCTTTATTTTTTTGCATGGGCAGGCACCAGTATCGAACCTGGGTCTCTGGCATGGCAGGTGAGAATTCTGCCACTGGGCTACTGCCCTACCGCCCACCAATACTTTTTATTAGCTGCTTAATATACTTTGGGATGTATCCAGGCATTACATTAAGCTATACAGATTTAAAGGCTCTTATTCTTATTTTGAGCTCCCTGTGTTTGGATTGTTTAAATGGTCTATCCAGACAGACTGAGCTAGATTATTTGCTACAGAAAATTTAGGTTCTGGTCATAATAAAGGAGAGTCAGTGAAGTTTTAAAATACAGGCAATGTCTTCCTTACTCCTGTATTCTGAATTACCTTAATCCTGACCTGATCAGTTTCATTCTTAACTTTAAATACCAAGTTATACATATATAAAACAGCCCCCCTCAAAATCCAGAAATAACAATTACCACTCCAGACTAAATGTGACTATAAGAGCTTAAAATCTAAATTGTTATTTCTAAATAAGATCATACAATATATGCTCTTTTCTTCTGGCTTATTTTGCCTCACCAAAGGTCCCACAGCTTCATTTACGCCGTTGCATGCCTCACAACTTCATTCCTTTTTGTAGCAGTATTGTATTTGATTATGTGTTCACACCATCATTCACCAATCTACTTCTCAGTCAGTGTATCTTTCAGCCACCTCCATCGACTGGGCCTCATATATAACGTCCAAAGTCAACATTCCATCAGCGCTCTCAATTTTAGATAATTTCATTGCCCCCAAGAGAAGGACAGCCAACAAACAAACACACCCACATCGAATAGAAAATCCAAACCTCCCCCTAAATCTTGTCCCTCCCCTCACTATGCACCCCTGTAATTGCTGCAATACTTTTGATGGTTTCCTGTTAAAGCCCATAGCATGTAATAAAATTTTTCCTCCTATACTTCAAACTTATGCATTCTTTTTACAAGGTTAACATCTTTGTAGCAGTTCATACAAGAATTTATTTATATTTGTAATGTTAATTGGTGGGACACATGAGTCTATACAATCCCTTTCTTTCATGTCACCTTCAATATGGTAATATTATTTACAGATCTACTAGTGAACTCCCTTTACATTTATCTACTCCCTTACAATTAAGTTAAACTTCATTAGCTAACCATTCACCCATCTCTAGCTTCTGTATATCTTTAGGTCCTCTATAGTCTATATTACAAGCCTCTGATTTTACCTTAACCATGGTCATAAACGTGGAGTCATACAGTATCTAACCTTTGTGTCTGGCTTATTTTACTCATCATTATGTGCTCAAGGCTCATATATCTTGTCATGTACTTCAGGACGTCATTTCATCTTATTGCAGCATAATATCCCATCATATGCATATACCACTTTTTTGTTTTTAATGCAATTTTATTAGATATTCACATACCATATAATCCATCCAAAGTATACAATCAGTGGCTCTTGGTATCATCACATCGTTGTGCATACATCACCACAATTTTAGAACATTCTCGTTACTCCAAAATAATAATAAAAAATTGAAATAAATAAAAAAGAAAAACCCAAAACATCCCATATCCCTTATCCTGCTCCCCCCTATTATTGACCCCTAATGTTGGTGTGGCATATTTGTTACTGTTGATGAGGGAATATTAAGTTATTACTGTTAACTATTGTTCATAGTTTGCAATAGGTGCATTTTCCCCCATACACCTATTATTATTAACTCCTTATAATAATGTCATACATTTGCTCTAGTTCATGAAAGAACTTTTTAATATTTGTACCATTAATCACAGTCATCATCCACTGCAAGATTCACTGAGTTATACATTCCCATGTTTTAAACACTAGGTTTCCTTCCGCTGATATACATGACTCTAAACTTCCCCTTTCAGCCATACTGACACATAATTCAGAACTGTTAATTACAGTTACAATACCATTCTACCATCACTTCTCTTCATTTCCAAACTTTCAAATTCAACATAGTTAAAAATTCTGCACATCGTAAGCCACCTCTCCCCATTTTCTAGCCCCATTCTATCTTTTTTCCTTTTAAGTTTTTTTAAAAATTTTTATTAATAGAACCAATCAGCATACAATATGAACACACTTTTTTTTTTCATCACGTAGTTCATATACCACTTTTATTAATCCACTTGTCTGTTGATGGGGACTTGGATTGTTTCCATCTTTTGGTGATTGTGAATAGTGCTGCTGTGAACATCGGTGTACAAATCTCTGTTTGTGTCACTGCTTTCAGCTCTTCTGGGTATATACCAAATAGTAGTATTGTTGGGTCAAAGGGCAACTCAATATTTAGTTTTCTGAGGAACCATCAGACTGTCTTCCATAGTGGCTATACCATTATACATTCCAACCATTTGCATAAATGTCCCAATTTCTCCAAATCCTCTCCAACATTTGTAGTTTCCTGTTTATTTAACAGCAGCTATTCTTATAGGTATGAGGTGGTATCTCATTGTAGTCTTGATCTGCATATCCCTTATAGCCAATGAAAATGAACATCTCTTCATGTGCTTTTGAACCATTGTATTTGCTCTTCAGAAAAATGTCTATTCATATCTTCAGCCTGTTTTAAAATTGGGTTGCTTGTACTTTTGTTGTTGAATTGTATGATTTCTTTATATATACAGGATATTGTTTGTTCTTTTGTTGTTGAGTTACATGATTTCTTTGTATATACAGGATATCAAACCTTTGTCCAATATGTGATTTCCAAATATTTTCTCCCATTGAATAGGCTGCCTCTTCACTTTTTTGACAGTCTTTTGAGGCACAAAAGCATTTGATTTTGAGGAGTTTCCATTTACCTATTTTTTTCTTTTATTGCTTGTGCTTTGGGTATAAAGTTTAGGAAGCTACCTTCTATTACTAGGTCTTGAAGATATTTCCCTACATTTTCCCTTAGGAGCTTTATGGTACTGGTTCTTATAGTTAGCTGTTTTGATCCAATTTGAGTTAATTTTTGTACTGGGTGTAAGGTAAGGGCCCTCTTTCATTATTCTGACTATTGATATCCAGTTCTCCCATCCCCATTTATTGAAAAGACTATTTTGTCCCAGTTCAGTGGATTTGGGGGCTTTGTCAAAGATCAGTTGACCATAGATTTGGTGGTCTATTTCTGCCTTTTGATTTGATTCCATTGGTCAATACTTCTTTATTTGTGTCAGTACCTGCTATTTTGACCACTGTGCCTTTATAAGTTTTAAAATCAGGATGTGTTAATCCTCCCACTTCATTCTTATTTTTTTAGGATGCTTTTAGCTATTTGGGGTCTCTTTTCCTTCCAGATGAATTTGGTAACTAACTTTTCCAAGTTTTCAAAGTAAGTTGTTGGAATTTTGATTGGTACTGTGTTGAATCTGAAGATCAATTTGGGTAGAATTGACATCTTAACTACATTTAAGTTTCCTATCCATGAACATAGAATATCTTTCCACCTATTTAGATCTTCTTTGATTTTTTAAACAATGTTATGTAGTTCTCTGTGTATAAGTCTTTTATGTCCTTAGGTAAGTTTGGTCCTAGATACTTGATTTTTTTAGTTGCTATTTTGAATGGAATTTTTTCCTTGTTTCCTCAATTAGGTCATTACTGATTCTTGCACATTTATTTTATAACCTGCCACTTGCTGAATTTGTTTATTAGCTCAAGTAACTTTGTTGTAGATTTCTCAGGATTTTCCAAGTATAGTATCATGTCATCTGGAAATAATGAAAGTTTTACTTCTTCCTTTCCAATTTGGATGCCTTTTATTTCTTTTTCATGCCTGATTGCTCTCACTAGAAATTCTAGTACAATGTTGAATAACAGTGGTAACAGAGGGCAACCTTGTCTAGTTCTCAGTCTTAAGGATTTTAGCCTCTCACCATTGTGTACAATGCTGGTTATAGGTTTTTCATATATACCTTCTTTCATGTTGAGAAAAACAAAGTTACCTTTGATGATTCCAGCTTTTGAAGTGTTTTTTTTATAAGAAAAGGACATTGATTTTGTCAAATGCTTTTTCAGCATCAATCAAGATGATCATGTGAGTTTCCCTTTTGATTTGTTAATGGATTTTCTTGTATTGAACCATCCTTGCATTCCCAGAATAAACCCCACTTGGTTGTGGTATATAATTATTTTAATGTGCTGTTGGATTCAATTTGCTAATATTTTGTTGAGAATTTTTGCATGTATGTTCATTAGGGAGATTGATTTGTAGTTTTCCTTTCTTGTAACATCTTTACCTGGTTTTGGTATTAAAGAGATGTTAGTTTTATAGAATGAGTTAGGTAGTGTTCCCTTTTCCTTAATTTTTTGGAGAAGTTTCAGCAGGATTGGTTTTAGTTCTTTTTCAGATGTTTGATAAAATTCCCCTATGAAGCCATCTGGCCCTGGGCTTTTCCTTGTAAGAAAATTTTTGATGACCATTTGTATCTCTTTACTTGTGATTGGTTTGTTGAGATCTTCTATTTCTTCTTGAGTCAGTGTAGCTTGCTTGAGCACTTCTAGGAATTTATCCATTTCATCTAAGTTGTCTAGTTTTTTGGTGTATGGTTGGTAATAGTATCCTCTTATGACTTTTTTCTATTTCTTTAGGTTTTGTGGTAATGACCCCCTCTCATTTCTGATTTTATTTATTTGTACCCCCTCTCTTTTTTCTTTGTTAGCTTTGCTAGTGGCCTATTGCTTTTATTGATTTTCTCAAAGAATCAACTTTTGGTTTTATTGATTCTTTCTATTGTTCTTTTGTTCTCCCATTCATTTAACTCTGCTTTAATCTTTGTTATTTCTCTTCTTCTATTTACTTTGGGGTTAGTTTGCTGCTCTTTCTCAAGTTCTTCTAGGTGAGCAGTTAAGTCCTCAATTTTTGTGTTTTCTTCTTTTTTTTCATTTTCTAAAAAAATATTTTTATTGATAAAACAACATACAAATGCAAACATTCTTAACAGACAAACATACTCTTTCTTGTTTTTTAATATAAGCATTTAGAGCAACAAATTTCCCTCTCAGCACAGCCTTTGCCACATCCCATGAGTGCTGATATATGTGTTCTCATTGTCATTCATTTCCAGATAGCTACTGATTTCTCTAGCAATTTCTTCTTTGACCCACTCATTGTTTAAGAGTGTGCAATTTAATCTATATATTTTGAAAGTTTTTTATTCTTTTGTGGTTATTGATTTCCAACTTCACTCTGTTGTGATCTTTGAATAATTTCTGTGTTTTTAAATTTATAAAGACCTGTTTTGTACCCCAGCATATGATCTATCCTGGAGAATGTTCCAGGAGTACTAGAGAAGAATGTATATCCTGTTTTTTGGGGGTGTAATGACCTATATATATACCTGTGAGGTCTAATTCACTTATCAAATTGTTTACATTCTCTATTTCCTTGTGATTCTTTGTATGGTTGTTCTGTCGATAGAGGAGAGTGGTGTATTGAAGTCTCCTACTATTATTGTTGAAACTTCCATTGCTCCCTTCAGTTTTGTCAATGTACTTTGGAGTGCCTTGATTGGGAGCATAGACATTTGTGATTGTTATTTCTTTTTGTTTAATTGTCCTTTTTACTAAAACATAGTGCCCTTTTTTGTCTCTTATGATGTCTTTACATTTAAAGTCTATTTTGTCTGATATTGGTATAGTTACATGTGGTTTCTTTTGGTTATAGCTTGCATGGAACATCTTTTCCCATCCTTTCACTTTCAACCTATTTGTATCCTTGTGTCTAAGATGAATCTCTTTTAAAGCAGCATAAAGATGGATTATATTTCTTAATCTACTCTGCCAATCTGTATCTTTTAATTGGTAGGTTTAGTTTGTTAATATTCAAAGTTATTACTATAAAGGCATTTCTTGAATCCACAATCTATCCTTTGGATTATATTTGTCAGATCTATATGTTTTTTTTTTTTTGTCTTTCTCTTTTTATCCTTAGGTTACCCTACTGGTACGCTTCAATTCTGTGCCCTCTTCCAGACCTCCCTTCCTGTTTTTTTTTTTTTTTTTTTCAGTCTAAATCCCTTTAGCATTTCTTGTAGAGCTGGGTCCTTGTTGACATATTCCCTCAGCCCTTTTTTGTCTGTGAAAATTTTAATCTCTCCCTTGGTTTTGAAGAACAATTTGGCTGGGTACAGAATTTTTGACTGAAAGTCTTTCTCGTTCAAGATTTTAAATATATCATACTACTGCCTTCTTGACACCATAGTGCCAGTTGAGTCGTCTGAACTCAGTCTTATGTGGTTTTCCTTGTATGTAGTAGATTGTTTTTTCTCTTGCCACTTTCAGTATTTTCTGCTTCTCTTCAATATTTGACAGACAGATTAGTATATGACTTGGGGTAGGCCTGTTCAGATTTATTCTACTTGGAATTCATTGGGCTTCTTTGATATGCATATTCATGTCTTTTATAAAGGTTGGGAAGTTTTCCCCCATTATATCCTCCACTTATCTTCCTAGTCCTTTACTCTTCTCTTCTTCTGGGACACCAAATGATTCTGATATTTGTGCACTTTGTTTTGTCCATCATTTCCCTAAGCTCCAATTCAAATTTTTCCATCATTTTTTGTTATTTACTCTTTTGTGTGTTCAAAATCACTTTCCTGTCCTCTAGTTTGCTTTTTCTTTCTTCTGCCTCTTCAAATCTGCTGTTGTGTGAATCTAGTATATTTTTTATTTGGTCTACAGCATCTTTAATCTCTGTGATATCTGCTATTTTTCTATTTATTCTTTCAAATTCCTCTTTATACTCTTCTAGTGTCTTCTTGATCTCTTTTATGTTATTAGCCATCCCACTGATTTTATTTAGTAAAATTATATGAATGTCTGATTAGTTGTTCCAAAATCTGTGTCTCCTCCAGTGTTTTAATTTGGTCATTAGACTGGGCTGTATCTGTCTACATCTTCATATGGCTCGTGATATTCTGTTATCTTCATGGCATGTATATATTTTGATAGGGTTACTCTGGCTGTTGATTTCCTTCAGTAGTTTAGCTTTTGTTTTTTTTGGCATGGGCAGGCACAGGGAATCAAACCTGGGTCTCCGGCATGGCAAACGAGAACTCTGCCTGCTGAGCCACCATAGCCTGCTCAGTCTAAAGCTTTTCATTTGTGGGATGGGTGTGGAGCAGAATGAGGGGCGTGGGGAGGGGCACACAGTGTGGTTGCGGGTTGTGGTGCAGATACATGCACGTGTCCGGGACTCTACATTGGTGCCTGGGAGTGTGGGGTGTGGGTCACAGGGTTGTGGACATGTGGTTCAGGGGCCGTGGAGGCAAGGTGCAGCTCAGGCAGGATTTGGAGGGCAGGAACAATGTGTGGCTTGGGGGACACAGAGGTAGGGTGCGGCAGGAGGTGGATGGGGTTGCTGAGCAGAAGGGTGGGCAGGATGTGGGTGGGTGCATGAAGCATGTGGGCCATTTGTGTCAGGTTGTGGGGTACAGGACACAGAAGATGTGGATGTGTGAGTGTGTATGGGTGGGGCACAGCTCATGGAGGTTGTGGGGTGTGTCAGGGGTGAATGATGATATGTGGGCAGGACCCTGGCATGTGTGTGGGATTGGGGTGGGGTCAGAGTTCCTGCTTGTGCAGGGCAGAGGCTATGTGGCACAAATGTGCCAAGGGTAGGGGAAGGGCACTTGTGTCATAGGGTGGGGCAAGGTTGTGCACATGTATGGGGCAAGGGAAATGGGGTTCAGGAGTTAAGAGGTCCATGCTGGGATATATGTGCCCAGCAGGGAGCATGTGGCTGTGCTACTGCAGGGCCCTGGTGTGCACGTGGGCAGAGTTCAGGAGCAGTGGGTGGGATTGTGCCTGCATGGGTAGGGGGTGGGTGTGGCCTGGATGCTCAGGTCAGGGCTTGTCCAGAGCTGAGGGGGTGTGCATGAGTGGGTTCATGCGTGTGTGCACTTGTCTGGGGGACAGATGCTGATGTGTGCATGCCCAGAGCTGAAGGAGGGGTATGGAGGTGCTGGGCAGGGTTGACCTATTGTATGGGCTGGATGCAGGTATGCCCAAGGTGTGAAGGTGAGCACCTGCAGCTTAGATGCACAGATGACTGCCTCCAGTGGACAGGGAGGATGAGATGGGGGTTGAGGAGCTGGCCGTGGGGTATGCGGGTCTCAGAGATGTGGGTCAGGCTGGCACAGGCTTGCATGCATGTGGGGGGTGAGGATGTGGGACAGGGATGTTTGGAGTATGGTAGGAGTGGGGTGACAGGGTTTGGGTGATGGGATTCAGGTGCATGGGGTGTTGGGTAAGTCAAAGGGGAAGGGGTGGGGGCGGCATGCATGAGGGTAGCTCATTTAAGGAAAGCAGCTTGGCTTACTTCCTTGTCCTGGTCTCCCTGTCTGTGCACTCTTGGTGGCTCTGGGCCTCCATCTGGAAATGGCTGTGCTAGGATGTTTGTACTGTTCATTTACTTTTAATTAATTTAAATGTGAATACCCATATGTGGCTGGGGGCTACCTTCTTGGAATGTACAGGTCTAAAGGTGTAGAGTAAATAATCAAGTTCGGGGACAGATTTGCTCTTAGGGCTGCCTGATTCCCAAAGGTCTGGCCTTGCCCACTATTATTACTAACATAAAGACTCTCTTACTTACTATCTGGAAAAGACTGGGATCTCTTTCTGGTCAAGTCTCTGGGAAATTATCTGTCTGATCCAAGGTGTCTCCCTGAGCACCCAGCTTCTATGAGTTGTCCTACCTGGAGATTCCTTAGCTGGTGAGTTTGCAGAGTAGTTGCAGGAAAGGCATAGAAAGGAGCCACACACAGTAGACCAGCCTCAGAACGTTCCCTACAATGGGGGGTTACAGGGAGGGGGGTAAGATCTGATGGGTGGCTTTCAGGGTAAAGAGGGTGTGTGATGATGTTGATCTTGTCATTGCTGAGCCTTTATTGGACCCCAGTTGGCCCTTATGTTACTATCAGACATTGGGTGAACCAGACAGAGACCCCTGGAAAAGATGTTTTGTTAAATTTCAGAACCTGAGCACATTTTATTTTTTTTCATTTGCTTATTTCTCCATGTAGCTGATAGAGCATTGAAAACTTCTGCTCCCCGGAATTCTTGACCCCATCATCCCTGCAAAATTTCAAATCCATCCCCTGCCTTTCTTTCCACCATCCAATGGCCTCATTGTTCTAGGCCAGGAGTTGGGAAACGTTTTCTATGAAGAGCCAGATTGTAAATATTTTAGGGTCTGTGGGCCATGTAAAGTCTCTGTTGCATAGTCTTCTTTGTGTGTGGTTCTATTGTTTTCAACCACCCTTTAAAAATGTAAAAGCCATTCTTACTCTCCTGGCAGGATTTGGCCTATGAGCCATAATTTATTTCCTGTTCTAGGCTTTATTGCCGTGGGAACAAATGCTTATCAAACTTCATTGGCACATAGATCTTCTGGGTGAGCGTGTTTAAAACGTAGATTCCTGTTCTTCCAGGAGATAATAATATAGTGTACGTGGGTGTAGGAATTGCATGTTTTAACAAACATTCTAGATGACCATTCTAATGTAGATGACCTGTGGTCCACCTTTTGAGAAACATTGTTAGAGGATGAAGGGTTCTTACAGGTCATTTAGTGACTGACCCCTCAACAGAGGAGGAAGTTGAGTCCAGGCAAGGGAAACGATTTATCCTGAGTCTCTGAGTTAGAGCCACTGAGGAAGGAGCTAGCTGTGGGAGTAAGATGATACTGCCCAAAGCAGAGCAAGGAGATGGAGAGAAATTGGATCTTTAGGGATTTAACTAAGCCTCTGGAACAAGCTTCCCTTGAAGGTGGCCCTACCACTGCACTTTCAGTTATGGGCAAGGGAGCTGACAAAATCTCCTTTATTACTTAAGCCAGTTTGAGTCACATTTTCTCTTACTGCCAGTTAACAGCACTCTAAATTGATACAGGCCCCTCTTTCCATCAACCTTCTTTGATCCACCTCTTTTGAGAGAACTGTCTTTGAAGGAATACTCCCAAGGCATCATCCAAATGTTTAATCCTTTAAATGTAGAGCCCTTTGTAATGAGCAGGGTAGGCCACACACACTTCCCGGCACCTGAAGGCACAGTGTGCAGAGTCGTAAGTGGGCTGGGCCAGGAATTAGGAAATTTGGCTTGTAATCTTAGTTCTATCATCACGTAACTATTTGAAATGGACAAATTACTTAACTTCTCTGGGCCTAGCTTTCTCATCGGAAAAAATGAGGGGATGGAAAGAGCTATTTTTAAGGCTCCTTTTGTCCTAGATACTATCATTGCATTCTAATAGTCAACACTACTCTTCTTAGTTTTCACAATTCCCTCCCTTCCTCCTTCTTTTTTCCTTCCTTCCTTCCTTTCGCATTCCCTCCGTATTTCTTTCCTTCTTTTCTTCCTTTCTCTTCTCTCTCTCTGTCTTTCTTTTCACCTCTCTTCCAGAGAAGAAACACAAAAATGAAAAATGAGGGCATTGACTTTGGCCCAGTCCTACTCTTTCCTGGCACAAATTATATTCCTGAGGAGCTCCATTATCTTCACATTTGAATCAACAGCCCTCTAGAGTGTCTCAAGGGAACTAGGACTTTTCCTTCTTGGCTAAAAGAATGGAGTTAATTGACACAATGTGAATTTTGATCACGTGAAAACAATTTGTTTTTGTTTTTTTCCCCCCTTTGGTAAAAATAATCAGGCGAGTCAGTTGATAGCAACAACAATTTAAAAAAATGAACTCATCTTTCAGTTTGGTGGTGCCAGTGGAATGAATTACCTGTGCCTGATACTCCTGGGAGAGCAGCCACCTCCTCTTGGCAGGTTTTCCTCTTCATTGAGGGAGGACATTACCTAATTCCACCTTCACCATGTTGTGACAGGAGTCTGGGGATCCCAGGTAGTCAGAGCTCACACACTTGAAATTGTTCTTGTTTGAGTTTTAATAGCATTTGTTCTTTTTTCTTCTACCTTCGAAGGCATTACAGTTTAAAACAGAAAATGGAGTAAAACAGAAAACACAAAGGAAAAAAGTGGCCTCACAAATCACTAGTAAATCCCACAACCCAGAAATGACAACATGCATTTTTTAACTGTTTACTTTTTTTTTTTCTTTTTGCGTGGGCAGGCTCCGGGAATCGAACCCAGGTCTTCGGCACAGCAGGAGAGAATTCTGCCACTGAGCCACTGGTGCACCTCCCTACCTGCTTACTTTTAACAGCTTCCTTTCTAATCACCGCAGCAATACGTGCCCAATGCTAAAGGAAAACATTAAAAAGGAAAATTAATCACTGCAAATCCTACAGTCGATGATAATTACACGGAGTCTTTGCCCCTACCACGCCCTGGCCGCCAGCCCCCTGCCTCTCCCCACGTTTGTGCTGTTCCCAGGCTCAGGGATTCCAGGTTCTGTGACCTGCAGGCAGTGGCCTTGGCACAAAGGTACAAACGTGTTTGCTTTAGTGCTTTGGAATGGTGCGTCCCTGAGGGCTGGACCCTAGGGAGGGTCTGTGCATAGAAAAACCAGCTCTGCGAAAACACAATGCCACCAATACTCGCCTCCTCTCCCCTCAACAGAATTTAAACAGCTTGTCTGGAAAGCTCCCCAAAGTGGTTTTCAAGCTGGTTTGAATACCAGAGGTACTCACAGGCGGAAATATGGCCCCAAACACTATTGTTTTATTTGCCTGAGTTAGCTTCTTATGATATTATGTAATTGACAATCTTTCCCCAGAAACCAGTTCCCTTTTTCTGTCTTTATTACTTCTGCCTGAGATACCATCACTCTCCCTAAGGCCCAAGCTCAACTTTCTTTAGCCCTGTTTTTTCTTTTTTTTCTGACTACAAAAGTCTTGAATATTTTCTTACCAGGTAGGTGATAAAGAGAAGTAGAACAAACATTCCATAGGCTTTGGAGTTAAATTCACTTGGCTTTACATTCTGCTTCTGCTGCTGACCAGCTAATGTGACCTTGGATGAATTGATTAACCTCTTTGATCCTCTCTTTCAGTCTTTGTAAAATATGAGTAGCCATTTTTTTATTGAGTGTTTGCTATGTGCCTCACTGATTTCTTCTTACTGCTTTATATTTATTAACTTATTTAATCCTCATACCACTTTATGAGCTAAGTATAGTAATTCCCATTTTACTGGACAAGGTGAATAGCCCAGAGAGGTTAAGCCAATTGCCTTACGTCACACAGATAGTAAGTGGCCAAGTCAAGGCTCTGACTCAGCTAGAATATTCTCAATCATTCTGCTACTCCCCCTCCAGTGAGGGAAGTATTTACTCCCAAGGGTATTATGAAGGTTGGATGAGAATTTAGGGTTAGTACCTAGAGCAGGGCCTGACCAGTCCCTAGGGGTGGAATGTGTGTGCAAAAATCAGAGTTCTTTTCAGAATGCAAATGATGTATACATTTTTAATGGCCAGGTCATAAGATCCAGGTACTGTGTTAAATATTTTAAATGAATGATCTCAAGCAATCCTACGGTAGCCCTGTGAGGTGTGTACCAGTAGCAACCTCATTTCATCGATGGCGTGATTCTGCTTGGTGTGGTTAGGTGACTCTGTCAACGTCACACAGGAAAAGGACAGAGCCAAGGTCCAAACCAGGTGCTTCACTTCAGAGCCTAAACTCTTACTCACTTTGCTAAAGGATGTCATCCTCCGTAGTGTTCACATCTCTCTTGGGTGGAGCTGGGTCCTCTTTGAGAGAATGCAGAGCAGTCATCCAAAGACTGGCATTGGTGACAATCGCTCTGACATCAGGAAGCTTCACTGCAGAGCCTCAAATCAGCAAGAGAGCTGATAGGCAAACAGCTCTGGCAGGGACTGGGCAGTGCGACCTCCCAGCCTTCTCCCTGTAGACCTTATGTGCTACCTTGGCAGACTTGGGAAGACTTTCACACATTTTCTTAGTATGGGGATCAGGGTTTGGGAATTTGGGGCGCACGTGCTGGGATTAGCAAATGAAAGTAGAATAACTGTACATTTTGTGCAGAACAGTTTGGGTTGCAAGGGGTGTGTGTGAGTGTGTTTCTTCCATTAATGTGGTGTTTCCTTTGTCTGGTGTGAGAAGTAAGGGGGAAAGGACGAAATTTGAGTAGCTACTATGTGCTAGATGCTTTCAGCAAACATTATCTTTTTTGAGTCTTATTACAATTTTTCAAGGTTGATAGTGCCTCCTTTTGTAGAAGAGAAAGCCAAGGCCCAGGAGTCTTAGGCAACTTGTTTAGGATCTTGAGGAAATAAAATGGCTGCACTGGCCATTGGAACCAGAACTGTGTGACCTCAAAGCCCAGTGTCTCTCCTGGGCCTAGGACTGAGACTTCACCAGTGTGGCTTAAGGCCAGTGGCTGTGCACAGTTATTTATATATCTATTGGTGTACAGTTGGGAAGAAATGCAGTGACCAGTGCTGTGGGGGTCAGGAGTGGTCCTCCCACAAGTAAGAAATGGAGTCCTTGGCTTGCCCACCTATTTGTGAAAGTAACTATATTTGTGTTTTTGTTCCAAATATTACTTTTTTTAAAATTTTGGTCGACAGAGTGAAGAAGGTGCTGAACTACAGTTAGAAACCGTTTTCAAGGCGTGAAGTAGTTCACGCGACGTGGTGACCTAGGTTGTAGTGGGTGCACTCACAGAAGGGCATTTTATCAGAAGATTCTTTCCATTCAAACTCTGCTGCCCCTGGATGGCTGCTCCGAGAACCACCATGGCATGGCAGCTCTCCCTTATTTGCCTGCTGGATACCTTTCCTTTGGATGGCAACAACTCCCTCCCTCACCCTTCCTTCAGACATCTAGGGCAATTCAGCCTGGACATTAGTGAGCTTTGTGGATGGGCCAGTGAGAACTGCCTCAGTATATGCTGGTCAGTGACTTAATAACCTACTGCTGTGAGACAAACAGCCCCTGGGCCTTTTTGCCCTTCATCTCCCTTCCTGGAAAAGCGAGCTCCTTCAGGCTGGGGCTGCTTCCTAGAGTTGCTAGCCTTACTTTGGGGGTGGGGTGGGGTGGGGAGAGGAGGCAGCCTCTAGTTTATCCTGGGGAGAGGGAACTCCTTTCAACATAGGCAGCAGCTCCTGGCATTTTCCCTGATGTGTGTGAGGGTCTCAGGTTTCCCAACCTGTTCCCACTGAGCACATGGAGTTGGCTTTTTAGCTCAGAGAAGCTATTCTGAACTGCTAGGCCAACAGTTTAGCTTTGGGGCTTTGACTAAATAAACAAGGGGGACCCCTCCCCCAACTGGATTAGTTCATTTTCAAAGACAGGCCTTCTAACTGGTGTCGCCACTAAAGCTAACAGCAAGGACTCTGGACAGTGGGAAGCTGGGGGGCCCCACACTTTCCAGCCAGTTTAAATCACATTATGAGTGATGGTTTCCACGACAAAAAACAACTACAGATGAGCAGTCGGGGGGCAAGTAAATAACCACAGTTTGTGTTCCTGGCCTCCTCCCTTGCCTGAAGTTGAGGATGTACTGTGAATGGTATAGGAATTTGGTCAGATAAATCCTGGTTCAAATCCCAGCAACATCAGTTGCTGGCTGGGTGGCCTTGGGTAAATTTGCATCATTATTCTGAGTCTCACTTTCCTGGAAGCCGGGGTGGGATAAGGATACTGGTACTGTCCCTTAGGGTTGTTCTGAGGACTAAATGAGATACACAGGAGAACTACTTACAGCACAGCCTGGAAACTAGTCAATGCCCGGCCAAGATTAGCTACAATTCTTTTGTGATTATGTAAAATATCGGTACAGTCCCTGGCCCCGAGCAAATACTCAATAAATGGTCATTGTCCCATAGGATCATGAAATGTCAGTGTTGTAAGGGATCTTGTCGTAAGTCAAATTAATTTAGCCTTCTCTTTTTTGCAGATGAGTTTGCTGGGGGCCAGGGAGAGAGAGACAGACTGGTCCGGGATCACACTCCCAGCAGAGAGAAGACTGATTTATCAGGCTTCCTGCCTTCTCTCCCTTGGAAGAACACCCAACCGCCTTCTTTGCTCTTTAAACTTAGTTTGGGAGTTATAAAGGTGGGTTTGCTGGAGGAAATGCCATTTTGCAGTGTCGTTCTGAAGAATACAGGCTGCCAGTTTGGTTTGGTTTGGAACTCAGTGTCATGGTGAGAAAACAAAACAAAACACAAAAACACTGGCCTTGGATCTGCAGAACTAGATTCAAATTTTACCTGCAACTCACCAGTTCTGTGGCCTCGGGCCAGCAAGTAAACTCCCTGAGACTCAAGTTTCTTCTTTTGATAGACGGGGACATAAACAGCACCCAACGCAAAAGGTGGTTGGAACAATTAAACGAGTTCTTATAAGCTGCTTGGGACAATGCCTGGCATACAGTGTTCAACAAATGCTGCTGCTATTATATAAGGTTGGCTACAAGGACTGAATACTTGGACACTCTTTCCTTGGCCCTGGCCAATTTTGCCCCTCAGTGATCAGGAGAAAGGGGCTTGAGTGAGCTGCAGCCAGGTGGAAGGAGTCACTGAGGATTCCTGGGGCCCTGAGGGAATGCAGAGTGTTGGTCCGTAATCCTGGCAGGGATTCAGGGTGGAGATGTGGAAGCCTGGTCTTTCTCTGTGGCTAGTGGCCTTGAGAGACACATATCTGCGTCACTCTTCTTCTTTGTTGTCACAGGAGCAGAGGCTTTTCATGGTTCAATCAGGAGTCACGGGCAAGGCCAAACAGAGAAGCAGGGCAGCTTCAGCTGTCTGGAGAATTCAGGCTGGTGTGGGCTCGGGGCCCAGGCCTTGCTGCCTGTGATAGGGAGGATCACAGCAAAATGTGTCATCTGCTGCCCTGTCTCCCCTTCCCCCTCCACACCCACCCCTCCCCTGCCCAGCTGCTTAGGAGAAGGAAGGAAACTAAGATTTCCCCACTGCCATTGTATACCTGACAGCTTCATCAATCTTAGCTCACCTCATCCTCATAAGTCTCAGGGTCTTTTAGGGAAGAGGAAGAGGAGATTGAGAAGCACCCAAGGGCACTTAGAAGACCCCAAAGATCCCGATACTGCCACTGTCTGATGGTCCTTGCTAATCCAGCCAGGATATCACTGGTAGCATCTGGTCTATCAAGAATCAGGGTAGTGCGAAGCCAGAGGAGTCAGAAATACACCTAGAGGCAGGTGACTCCTGGCATTGGTGGCCTGAAGAAGATCCGATGGAGCTTAAAACTCCCTCCTGGGCTGAGCATGCCTCCCTGGCCCCCTGCCCCATCACCTTCCTGCCCTCAGTGCCCTGGATGGACCCTTGGCCTGGAGGGGCAGCCTGTTCCGGTGCTAGCTCAGCAGGCTCAGCCCTTCGACAATAGCTGGAAGGGCCTCTTAGAGCAAGTACTTCCTGAAGTGCCCAGAACAGCCGCTGTCCTGCAGCTCAGGAACAATCACAGTGGACGCCTGCTTCCGTGTTCCCCCTCGAAGCCTCCTGGGCTTTCCGTAGCACCTCTTGGCTTGCTTCTGTGGGCTCCAACCTCCAAGAGGGACAGGCAGATGTTAATTGCATGAGGCCAATGCTCAGATGGCTCCTATGCCTAATGGTTCTGGGACAGACCTCAGGATTTGTTTTGTTTTCCCAATTCTAGCTGTAATAAAATTCTGGATCCTGACTTTTTTTATGCTCCCTGTCAACTAACAGTCTCATTCTTGAGTTATGTTCTTCAGACATTTTTCTTTGGATTTTATAAACAAAAAGTCTTGAGAAAAAGAAAAACACAAACAAAAAAAAACACAGAAGGGAAAAATTCATCTATTCATTTAGCAACTCTGAATGATGCCTGGTAGTTCAAGTATAAAAAAGAATTATCCAGTGTTTATTCACTTATTCATGTGGTTATTTACTCATTTCATAATAATGATGGAGCCCTACCATGCACCAGACATTGTGGATATGACAATGTCTGTGCAGCTTAAACCTTGCCTTTTATACCTTCAAATCAAGTGTGTGTGGTGGATGAGTACATCAGAAGTTGAAATACATGGTTTATGTGGTGTGTGCTGGGATAGGGGAAGTACAGGGCCTGGGGGCACTCACCCAGAGCAAGTATCCCGGAGGATGGAAAAGTGGGAGCTCATAAAAAATGAGGTTAGGGGTAGGAAGGAAGGATATATAGGAAGGGACTTTGACATTTGTGAAGTTGGAAGTGAGATGGCTGGTGAGTTTTCCAAGAAGTGTAAAGGAGGTCTGTGTGGCTGGATTGTGAGAGGAATAATAGGATACAGTTGTTACAAGTCCAATCTCTGGACCCAGCCTGCCTGGGTTAGAATCCTTATGGGACTACTTATGACTGGGTGTCATTGGCCAAACTACTTTTCTGTAACTCTACTTCCTCATCTATAAAAGGGAAATGAGGAAAATAATATCTCCTTTATAGTTTGTGATAAAGAGTGAAATGTGCTTATATACATAGCATGCTGGAATCATAACTGGCATGTAGTGAGTGGTATGGAAGTGTCAGGTATGGTGAAGTGGGGAGGGATGGACTAGAGGCTTGGAGAAGTGAACAAGTCAATGCCACACACCTGTAATGAGCTCCAACATGGGCCAGCACTGGCAAACCAAGCAGAATCAGAAAGACCATGCATGCTCTTTCCCTCAGGGAATTTGCAGTATTGAATTGCTCTTAAAAACTTAGACTTTGGAGTCAGAGAGACCTGTAGTCCAATCTTGTCTCATCTGTATGACCTTGAGCAAATTATTTGCCCTTTTTTGAGCATCACTCTTCTCATCTATAAAATGGGCATAATGATACAGGGTTGGGGTGAAGATCGGCTGAGATAATATACGTAATGTAAATAGTAAAGAAGACACGGTGCTAGAAAATTGATCACTATTATGACAGTTGAAATTAAAGAGAAATAACCACGGTACAAGGAAGAATATCTTAATAGTAACCAAGTTGATGATGACTTTAATACAGTGGCTACAACCTCTTAGAGGTTCTCCATTGCCCTTAGAATGAAGATGGGTCTAGCCCACTGATGTCATCTCCTGTCTTCCCATCCCCACTCTCTTTCTACGTCAGTTACCCTGCTTTGTACATGCACTGCCTGCAAGGTTCCATCCCCAAACCTTCAGATTGCAGCTGAAACATTTACTAGGGGAAGCCTTCCTGACTCCCAGATGCAGTCAAGTTCATGTGCCCCTGTTCTACACTCTCATCACGTCTGGCTAGCCCTTGAAGCCTGGGCTCACATCTATTTTACTCATTATTATACTCCCGGCACTTAGCAGGTCCCCGTAGTGAGAACCCACTAAATATTTATTAAATGAATGAATAATTGTGAAGGCAGCTGAAGACCAAACTCTTTGAAAGGGAGAAACTGGAACCCATTCCTAAGGTGCTTGCAACCCTCCCAAAGCACAATTTTCAAAGGCACCTCTGCATTTTCTAAGGCAAAACAACCTCTGAAACCTGGTTCCTGGGCCCAACAGCAGTGTAATTGATACGTCACACTGTAAGGAACTGGAAAGCTGAATTAAGAGCTTATGTAAATGTTGAAACCTTTGGCAGCATTTGTTTTCCTTGGATTTTGCCATGACTCAATCATGGGAATTTTTCAAAAGAGAAAGAGCTTTCAGAGAATACCTACACCCGATTGTGGAAACCTTAGAAGAGGAGAGCAGAGGAGAGTCCCTAGGCGAGGGAACCGGGACTCTGAACAGGTTTTCAAAGGCATCTGGAGACAAGATGTCATGTGAACGTGTTTTGCTGACACAATCTGAAATGCTTTTAACCAGCAAGTTTCCAAGAGGCTTTTAAGTGAAGAGGTTAATGTTGTAGGTTTATAAATAAATGGATGTTTGTGGTGACTTCATTGTGGTTCATGTGACAGGGTGAACTTTGGGAAGAGGATTATGCCTTGCATCAACAGTTTAATTGCTGCTTCTGCCTCTTGGTTGAGTGAGCAAGAGGAGAGAGAAACCTGGATTAGAACTCGGGGACCTTTTTTCTCTAATCCTAGGCTTGCCTCTGATGAGTTGTGTGACCCTGGGCAAAGTATTAACCATTCTCTGCCTTAGTTCTCTCATTTGCCCAGTGAGTTGTAAAAACCTCATCAAAGGGTTATGAAAATGACTTGTAATAGGAGCTAAAACTCACCGAACACTTAATATGTGTCAGTACTTGTATGAACTCTTTCGGTCTCCACAACCATCTATGAGGTAGGTTACCACTATTATCTCCATTTTATAGGTGAGGAAACTGAGGTATAGAAAAGCTAAACACCTTGCCCAAAAGTCTTACAGTTGATAATTGGTTGGGTCAGGTTTGGACTCAGGTTGTCTGGTTCTGGAGCCAGTTTTAGTTACTGTGACTATACTATACTGCCTTTTTAGGTAGGGGATGAATGTGGACAGAAGGGCCTTCAGCAGAATAAAGTCCAATTGCTTACTGGCTGGTTAGGGTCTTAACAGAGACACCTCAGTGGGAAAAGGGAAGGGTGAAGTGGCTGCCAAGGAAAGACATTATGTCTCTTGGTAACTGCTACCTCCAGAAGGTGAGGCTTGCATTTTTTATGGTTAGTATTAGGGAAGGAGAGTGCTGAGGTCCTGGGATTTGGAGACAGAGATGGGCTTGAGTCCAGGCTTGGCTGCTGTGTTGATGTTTGGCTGTTGGGGTAAATTACTAATCTGAACTGTGTCTTACAGCTCACCGAAAAATGCCACGGTCAAGGTTATAGGATGTCACGTGGATTGCACAAGAAAATAACTGGCAAATGTTGGGAGCTCGAGAAGTTTCTTCCCTCCCTTTTTTATCATGGTCCCAAGAAAAATAATTTAATTGGTGGCAATCATTCCCTGAAACTTGTTAATGATATGTTCTCTGGGTTCTTGGGGTTTCTGCATTTCAGATTGAAAGTGTTTTTCAGGTCAGGGTGATTGATAGTTTTTAGGCTCATTTCCACACTCATACTTGTTTACCAAGGAACATTTTTCCTTGTCCTTTGGCCTGAAGCAGATGACTATTTCCCATGAGCTTTTAGCCTGGTTGGGGGTAAGGGCCCAACCCCATTCCAGTGATGGTAATGGACATGAAACCTGAGACCATTGGATTCCATCCATGTTTCCTGTGCCAGATTTCTGTGCCAGGTGTTTGAACCCAGAAGGTTTGGTCGTTCAGTCAGGAAGCCCGCTGACTGGGTTGGCTGTGACCTTGGATGCGGGACCTGGAAGCCTGAAAAAGATTTCTTATCAAGGAAGTAGGAAGCCAGCAGAGTCAGCAGGCAAACCCAAGCCAGAGTTTATGAAGGATTCTTGGAGTCAAGGGCCAGAGAGAACAGATGCAAAATCCAGTAGGTTCAGGATGGATGGGGATTTTAAATAAAACATAAAATCTGGATTGGATATGGAGAAGGTCAAGAGACAAGTGAGGAAGGTTCTGGATAGGTTTAGGTAGAAACGTATGACCTGAATTTATGGATAAGGTGGTACGGTTGTGTGAGAGGTTCAGGTGTTTTAAAGATAGAAGATAGAGATGGGCATCAAGTGGTGTTTTAGACACTGGAAGATGGCTGATAAAACTTGGAATTCCCTGGCCTTGCCAGCCTGGGAGCAAACATTCAAGCCAGTGGGTCTCATTGTAACAAAAATGAAAATTGCCTTTGGCAATTTTCACCACCTGCCCTCGGTGGTGAAAATAACATTTGCATGCATTAAAAACTTATGGGCCAGGGACTATAAATTTGCAATTTATTTAATTCCTACAGCAAACAGGTAACACTTGAACCTATTTTTTCCCCATCCTATGGCTGAAGAACCTATTGTTTAGGAACCTATGTTTAGGAGTTACTAACTGTTGGCCAAATAGCCAGGAAAAAGGAAAGCTGGACCAGTTATGTCTGACTTAGGCTTCTTTTCAGCATTTTTGCTCAGCTCCTAAACTTCCCACATTCTTTATTTTTTTACTGGAAGTATCCTGGTAGGCTCCTGTGGTTTAATTGAGGACCAGAAAATTTTGCTGGTTGTTGCCTTTTCTCCCACTTGAAGGTCTTTAACAAGTAGCTGGTGTCTCTCCTCTCCCTCTGTTGACCTTGGCTACCTGCTCCTAAGGAAGGCTTCCTCCTCCAGTGTTAGGATTTCAAGGCAAAGTATGGTAGGTTGAATTATGTACCCCACAAAACCATATTCTTTATTCATTCCTGCAAATGTGAACCTATTACAAATTGGACCTTCTGAAGAGGTTATTTTTATTTAAGGTGTGGCCATCTGAAACAGGATGGGTCTTAATCTAAGTTACTGGAGTTCTTTATAAGTAGAAGAAATTCAGTAATTGCAAGAGAAAGCCACGGGAAAGAGAAGAAACGAAGTCCAAGGAACTTAGAATAGAAAGGAAAAGACACTGCTTTGCGCACGACTGTGTGACAGGAAAGCCAAGGACCCAAGGATGGCAGGCAGCCAATCCCAGAATGCAATCTTCTGGAAGAAATCATTGCCTTGCTGATATCTGGATTTGTATTTTTAGCCTCAAAGCCATGAGCTGATAAATTCCTGTTGTTTAAGCCAACCTATTTTGTGGTATTTGGGTTTGCAGCTGGGAAATTAAGACCAAGCACAAGTTTTCTGAGGTTCTACCAGAGTAGTGCCATGCAGGATCTATCACAAACATGGCCCACCCATTGATAATAAGTGGTATTCTGGGACAGATTGCTGGAACTTTAACTTTCTCCTACTGTTGAATGATGTTCTAGACCATTGAGAAGTCTTTCCCTTTGACTCCATCTCCCCCATATTCTACAGCATTTATCCTAGGGCCCTAAATGCAGCCTGTCTGTCCCAACGTCCTCCTCCACATTTTTCTCATGGTCTTGTGAGCTGCATGCAAACAGAGCATCTCAGGTTCTGCTCTAATGGCCATTTAGAGCTAGTAGGGAAGATTAGATTTCCGTGTACCAAACAGAAAAGTGTGAGCCTTGGTCCATGCTCTCATGTATTGATATTGTCATGACTATCAATTGATAATATACCAGAAACACCCACTGGGTCAGTCTTGTCCCCATTCCTCTTTCAAATTTAGGCCAAACTGAGAGGTCTGAAGACTAGTTTTAGGATGGACTTAGTTGTAGAAGATTGTAGAAGGTGGTCTCTTCCCTTTACCTCATCATTCAATATATATTATTTGAAGTGCCTACTATGTGTCAGGAAATGTTCTGGATACTGGTAACATGAAAGATAGAACCTAGCTTCATAGCCCTTGTAATTTCCTGGGATGACTGACATGAGAACAGATAATTACCAGGATGATAAGTGCTATCATAGAGGAAGTACAGGGTCTTAGAGGGACTTGTAAATAGAGCATCTAACACTTAATTAGGGATTAGGAAAGACATTCTGAGAGAAATTAACAATTAAACTATGTCCACACTTGTGAGTGTTAAGGAACAAAGCTTTCCATGAATTCTATTATTACTGCTTGGGAATTTTTCCACTCCAAAGGGAATTGTCATATTCTTGTATAATTTGGGACTGAGTAGAACTATACAACAAATACAAAAAATTCTAATTAAAAAACTCAGCACACTAAATAAGAGGAGCTCTTGTCCTATATCTCCCTTACCCTCAACACTGGGCAGACCCCACCTGGCTATGGTTCAGTTCTTTGAGTCCTAACTGACACTGACCAATAAAGGGAAGTTAAAAGAGGGGGACACCAAGAGAGAGCAAGACTTGAAACCTTGACATAGAATGAGTGGGTTATATTTTGAAGGGGGATACAGCAAGGCAGAGGCATAGCAAGGAGAAGTCTACTATTGTGTCTGGGACACAGTAGGCCTTCATCTTCCTTCTCCTCTTTACATACATACACATTTACACACAAAAATACACACACTTCAGAAGGAATGCCCTAAGTAATGACTCAGAGTCATTAACAACATGACCACTTGTGCAGTCCAAAGATTAGACAGCCAAAAGTCAAGAGTCTGTGGTGTTGAAGTGGTACTGGGTGGGAAGCTCTCTCCCCAGAGACTGGGACAGGGTACGACTTGTTTGGGGAGGGTTCAGAGGCTATTTAGACTGTGACTCATAAAGGTCTTAAATGAATAAATAGTTCTCTCTCTGCTGTGACTGTTGACAGAGCTGGTGACAGCTTACCTTTGCAGTTGCCAAGGAGAATCTGTCCCTGATTTTTGACAAGTTCAACTTTCCTAAACAGTCAGTCCCTCCAGACGGACCACCATGAGGAAAAGCCTGGCCAAATGCAAAGGGTAATGAACCACTGTGGGTGATATTTAGAGATATAACATTAGAAGAGAAAATATCTCCTCCCAGCCAAGAAAGAGTCAACATTGGGTTGTGAGGATTGAAGGAAAGGTTTTCTGCTTCTAAGATTGGGGAAATGTTATCTTGGATCTTCATTTGGCTAACTGGCCATAGATCACCACTTTGTTATTAGTCTTCGAGCTTCAAAATTCTGGTGAGAAGAAAGATCATTCTCTTTCAGGAAACCACTGCATAATTTAGAATGTGTTTGGATACCAGTAACAAAAATCCTAACTGATAGTGGCCTATGTCATAAAGATGTTTGGTTATCATATGTAACCAGGAGTCTGGAGGTAGGTAGCTAAGGTGAAAGCAGCAACTTGACAGTGTCATCAAGATGCCAGGCACCTTTCCAATGTTCACATGTAGATATTGGAAACTTTGGCTGCTTGCCTCACGATTTCAAAATGGCTGTCACATCTCCAGGTATCACAACAGCATCCAAAGGTAGGAAGGTGGCAGGGGATGGAGGTATGCAATGGTAAAGGAGCATTTTCCTGGAATGATTACGCAATCTTATCAAGACGGAAAAAAATATCCTAGGAGCCTTCCCAGCAAACTTTTATATCTAATTGATGCAAACTGGGTGTGTGGCCATCCTTAGCTGCAAGGGAGCCTGGGAATATAAGTATCTGGCCAATGTTATTGGGACAACCATGAATGACATAGACCAATCATGATTCAACCCTCAAGGACTGGGTACCTTGCCATCTTGAATACACTGGACGTTCTGTTAGCAAGGAATAAGGTTGTTGGGGCAGGTGGATTGTTTTTGCCACATATGCTTAGAAAACTAGTCAAACATTAACTTTTGAAGACCCATCATTTATCCAGAATGAAAAATCAGGGTTAGAAATGTGAATTTTCAAGGCAGGAAATCCAAAGACTTTCAGTGTGTGTCAATATAGAATTGCAGAGAAAAACAAGACTGCCAGTGTCAGATCACCCAACATGCCCTTTCCTGTACTTACCCTTCGAGGACTAGGTCACTTCACCTGCCTTGTTAAGCCTTTCCATCTCTTCCCGGCAGAGCTAGCCAGCCCTTTCTCTGTGCTCCCATTGCAATTTATATCTTCCTTGATTACAGGAATCACTACATTGAGATTTAAGGTCAACATTATTCATCATGCTCCTACTCTGGCCTTGCCCCATGCTTAGCGTCTCTCTGCAACAGTTCAGGGGAAACATTCTCCTTCCTCCATCATCAAAGCCAGCAAAATGGCATCTCTCTCTGACCTTTTTTCCATTGTCAGATCTCTCTCTTACCATAGACAGGAAAGGTTTTCCATTTTTAAGGACATATGCAATTAGATTGGACCCACTCAATCTAATTGGACCCACCCTGGATAATCTAGGATAATCACCTCATTTCAAAGTCCTTGACTTAATCACATCTGAAAAAGTCCCATTTGACATGTAAGGTAACACATTCTCAGGTTCTGGGGATTAGGACATGCAGAGCTTTGGGCAACTATTATTCCATTATTGTGTCTACCACAAGGGGAAAGGACAGCAGGATGGGTAGGGAGCTGGGATCTCCCCTTCTTGGCCAGCCCATTGCCCTCTCAGTGGTCCCTGGAGTCAAAGAGTAAAGTTTGAGACCTCAATGATGTCTGAGGTCCTTTCTGGCTTTAATAACTGGGTGGAATAGCTGGAAAGCTATTTATCTCCCGTCCCTTAGTTTTGCACCTGTAAAATGAGAATTACATATCTATCTACCTGATAGAATTGTGTTGAAGTTAAAGGATACCATCTGTGAAAACCATTTAGCCCATTGTCTTGTAACATAGTAAGTGTTCAGCAAATGTTAGCTATTTTCATCATTGGATGAAAATGAATTCATCTCTAACCATTCTAATATTTTGATTCCATCCTCCTATAGCAATGACCTTCAGCAGATGGGATGAGAAGCTTGTTTTTCTGGGTTATTTAGCCATCACATTGAATTTTTTAAAAGAGCTTTAGTCAGTTTACCTTGAAAACAAAGCATATTTTTGTGACATTGGGGCTAGAGATGTTTGTGGGTTTTTTGAACGTCTGGAGAAAGTGGGGATGATGGCAGGTATCATGAGGATGAAGCAGCTGGCAATGGCAGGGGTCTGCTCACACCAGAAGGCAGTGTGCAGGCCCTGGTGTTTATTTAGGAACATATAAAAAGGGCTGAGGCTGCGGCTGTGAGACACCTTATGAAACACAAACACTAGGGAAGTTTACCAAATATTAAGCTCGAATTTTATAGCTTCTGGAAGAAGTACTCCACTCCAGATGACAATAAAAACCCGGCCTTCTAAAGGTAAATAGCTCTTCAAATCCCTTTTGGAGAAATCAACCCACAAGAATGTGCAAGGGAGGGGCCATTCCTATTCCAGAGAGACATGCCTTCCTTGCCTTGTTTCTGAGTCCTAGTGGCAGCTTTGAGCTAGAGCTGTCCCTCCCTGGTCATGGAGAGTAGTGAGTGGCCTTATGTGCACTTTTGTTCTCTGATTCAGTAATTCCTGTTGGGGATTCTACCTAATGTGGAAATTCAAAATGTGGAGAAACCTTACATACAATACCTTACTGCAACTTTATTCATAGATCCCTAAATAGAAACCATCCCAAATTGTCAGATATTAGGGGAGGGGCTTGGTACACATTGGCACACCCAGATACTGAAGTATAAGGCATCCAATGCCTACAAGGAGCTTTGAGTAACATTAAAACTGCTTATAGCATGTTAGCTGAAAAAGCAAAGATGCAGGATACACATTTGTATATGTTGTCTAATTTCTGTTATTAGGAAATGTATCAAAGGTATTCATGGTTGCTCCCAGGTGTTTGCATTATGGGAAGGGTGTTTTTTTTTCCCACCTCCTCTTCTTAGTATCCCCCCCCCCATCTTTTATATCTGAATGAACATTATAATGGTTAAACACCTTGGGTATGGAGCCAGACAACTGGTATTTGAACCCTGGCTCCTGGGGCCCATCAATTGACCTCTTGAATCTCAGCTTTCTCACCTATCACATGGGGATAATAATCATTCCTGCCTTGTAGGATGGCTGTGAGCATTAATGAGATACATCAGGTGAAATCCTTGGCATAGCACCTAGCATGCAGAAAGTCCCCAAGAGATGCCAGCTGCTATTGTTATTTTCAGATTTCAAAATGATCTCAAACAAATCTAAAAACTTTAACAGGAGGGATATATCATCTTGACTTCCTACTTGTAGATCAAAGACAAAATTACCCCCAAAGAGTGGCTATTTAACAAACTTTCTTTTTTTCTAGTCACCTATGATGCTTTGGGAAGCAGGTAACTAGTTAATGCTGTTTGAATAAGAACATCCAGTTCTTCTGTTGGGAGGCAACTCTAAAAACTCAGCTTTTTCTTCAACTACAAACACACTCCTGATCTTCTCCCTTCTCTCAGAGTCAATCCCCATCCCTCAGCAATTTGGGGAGGACTCCCTAGGTGTTTATCTTTGTATCCGCCAGTTGTATATCAGTTTGGCTATATATGATGGAAAGCTGACCAGAGGGGCATAAACAGGTGTATTAGTGATCGAGTGCTGTATAATAAATCGCCACAAAATCAGTCTTTTAAAACAATACTCATTTATTACTCCCCAGTATCTATGGGTCAGAAGTCTGAGCCCAGCTTAACCAGGTCCTATGCTCAGGATTTCACATGGCTGGGCTGTTTTCTTGTCTGGAGGTTTCATTGGGGATGAAAATCCACTTCCAAGTCCACTCAGGTTGTTGGCAATATTTATTTTCCTTGCTCCCATAGAACTGAGAGCTCTGGCTTCTTTTTGGCTGGAGAGAAACCTTCAGCTTCTAGAAGCTACCCGCCATTCCTAGAGGCTGCCTGCAGTTCCTTACCACATGGACTTTCCCACCACGGCTGCTCACTTCAACAGGCCACAGAGAAAGTCTCTAGAGTAAGTCTGCTGGTGAGGAGTTTTCTTATATAACATGACACAATCCTGGGAATGACATCCCAACACCATTGCCATATTCTGTTGGCCAGAAACAACTCACGGCTCCTGCCCATACTCAAGGGAAGCAGATTATATAGAGATGTGACCAACAGGAGAGAAGGATCATGGGGGACCTGACAGTCTGCCTCTTATGGTATGAAGAAGGCAGGGCTCAGGCAGATCAGGGCGATGGGGCCACTCACCTCCTAGGCTTGTTTCACCATCTGAAGATCATCCTTTTGATCTTAAGATGCATGAGGTTCCTCTAGGCTTCATATCCTTATTCAAAGAAGGAAGAGGGAGAATGGACAAATGATTCAATGCCAGCCAAGTCTGACTCTTTGACATCAGTAAAGCAGATTCCCAGACTTACCATCCATACACATGTCCAATTGCTTCTATTGAGCTGATCCATATTAGCTGGACATGACTACTGCAAAGGCCATTGGGAATTTTTGTTGTTTGTTTGTTTTAAAACAGGATTCATTGTGATCCCAACAAAATTAGCAATCTCTGCCACAAACATTTTCAATACATGGGCACACAGGCTAAAGCTTCCATTGACAGCTGGCCTATGAATAAGTAACAAAGCTGTATGAGAAAAATTAATGAAAAACCCTTTGCATGGTGCCTGGCACAAAAAAGCTTCTCAAACAATGTTGCCTCTTTTCTTCCTTTCTCCCTTTTTCAGTGTTGTCCCTACCTCTGGGTTTGAATGGTCCAAGCACACCAGAGTTAAGCACCCTGACGAGCAGACAAGTCTGCTTTTGGAGCCTCAGAGGAAAGTTTATGAGAGAGGAATGTAATAGCCCCAGCTGGGCCCATGCCAGGGGCCTAGCAACTGCAGCACCCTTATTTGCTCTGGGGAGGAGCAGCTTGGAAACTTTTTATGAGATTCCAGAAGCAGCAAGGTCATCAGTTTTATGGCCATCCCACTTCGTTTGTAAATATAGTCTTTAAATGATAATGTTTGGGTTCTTCCCCGAGAACAAGGCTGATGTTAGTGCCTCTGGATCAGGGGACAATAAACTAAATAAAAAAAGATACTCTGTTCCACTGACTGTAAGGATTTCTGAGTAATTTTAGTCTCCAGCAAACAACAACAGCAAATCAGTTAACATTCAGAGAGCTTAATTTCCAGGTTGCCTCTCTGTAAAGGCCCCCTGTGTGTGTCTGAGGCAGGTAATCTGATTTGCCAGGTCACAGGAGAAGCAACACGTGTTTATCATCACATGCATTTTCCAGCCAGCTGCAGTGTCTGGAGGAAAGCTCTTGGTTTGGCCTGTTTGCTGTGATAAAGTCAAGGCCTGCGAGGAGGACTGTGTCCTAGCCAAGCTCCGTGTGTTTCTGTAAATCGGAATCACTTTCTCCAGTGATGTCTGGGCCTCTTTCTCTAATTGCTCACTGTACCGTGGCTTTTATTTCAGCTGAATAGTAGGCTGGACCCAGGAACATTTAGCTTCCCTTGTCTGGCCAGCTGCCAGGGTCTGCAGGCCACGGGTACAGAGCCGCACTATTTTTGGGTTCCTTTTCTTTGGTCAGCCACAGGGCAGCAAAGGCAGTAAGCCAGCCTGTGAGAGGAGGGTGAGGAGTGGAAGCTGGAAGTGGCAGAAGGGCAGGAAGATACATTCCGAAAAAGGAGAAAATTCTCTTTTATAGTACAATTCTTGGCACCTGGTAAACTTTGGATGAATAGTTGTTGAACGAACAAATGTGTGGTTTCATTCATTTATTCAATATTTATTGAATGCCTGTTATTGGCTAGATGCCTACATTCTGATGACACAATGGAGAGCTTGACAGACAAGATTTGAATTCACTTGGAAATTAAATTCTGATGGGGGAGGGGATAAAGATAATAAATCAATAAGGAATACAGTTATAGACCACGATAAATGCCATATGAGGAATAAAAGGCAGGGGGCTGCAGTGGAGGGTGTTGGAGACTGAGAACTACTTTAGATAGGGGAAACTTCCTAAGGAGATGATAAGGCGAAGCTATGAACCCTCTGGGAATGAGCATTCCTGCAGGGCTAGGAGAGCCTTTCTTGGAAGATGCAAGAGAGTGAAGCCCAGACGCTTCCGCTGAGGGGAGGACTCGTCTTTCTTCCCGAACCTGGACAAGGATCAGGAACTAAAAAAAAAAAAGCAAAGAAGCAAAAATCACAAGTGGAAATGGGCAGCAGTAAGAGGCAATATTGAAAACAAGGGGCTTACTGGAAGGTCTATATCCAGAGCAGCTGGCTTTTACTTTTATACTGGGATACCTGGCTGCTAGCCATCTATCCCCTAGGCCAGCAAGCTTCAGGGCTGTTCTCTAACTGAATTGCATAGCCCTAGAGCAATGACGTCTCTCTTTAGGAATTTAGGGGATCTCTCAGCTTGATAATACCTCCCGACCTGATGACTCTAAAGAGTCTGGTGGGTTCCAGCCTCACAAGGTACAAAGCATCCAAGGAGCCATTTTTTTTTTTTTTTTTTACCTTATCCATACATATGGGCATTTAAGCTACATTAGACATGCAAACCACACTTGTAGCATAAAATGAATGAATACCATTTCTACTAGGTAAATTCCTGGCTTGTCAAAGTCTTGCTCAGCATTGGGGGTGCTTTGGGAACCAGGGAGGTCATTTAGCTTTGAGCCTCAGTGTCCAAAGGATTTCACAGGGCCTCACAATGCCCCCAAATTAGGCTAGTTAAACTTCTGACATTATCTAGAATGCACATACAGAATTCAAAGATGTTCTTTATACAGCTTTAAATGTGTGTCCCATTATTGAACCGCAATACTGAAATACCCTGTGAATTAATATATTTCACAAATACAGCAATTAACCTTTGAAGAGCATAAACTTATATTGCATTGCATTTATAAGCATTAAAAGTATAACAGTTAATTTTAAACATTGAACACATATCATAATTTAAAAAATCCTGCTATGGGATATTTGTTTTCTTTAACGTACCATGACCCTCAAGAAATGGCCTGGATACCTGAATCATCTGGCTGGAGATTTGTGTGGACCCAGATGCTTCATTATACATTTGCAGTGTTTTCTTGATTATTCTCTCTCACATATGGCCAGTAACACTTGCATGTGAATTTTATTCGTTTACCACTCAAAAGAAGTTCTCCTAGCTGAGTCATGGGAAGTCCTCATGTTGGTCAGAGCAAACAGTTTGGACAATGTTATCAGCCCACTCAGGAGGGATTTTCAGCATCATAAGAGGAGTCCTAGATAATGAAGACATGGAATAAAATCTCTATGAAAATGTAGGAAATGAGAAGCCTAGAGAGTCAATGAGGTGGTGATTGGAAGAATATTGCAAACCATGAGAAGCCTTGACACTGAAGCTCAATGCCAGCTTTACGTTGTATGCTTTCTGAAAAATTGTCTAAATGAGTTTTACAGAATTCCCTCTCATTACTGCTAGTGAAAGCCCTACCTATTCATCAAGGTCCAATAAAACACATCATTTTCGGTGAAGCGTTTTTTGAATGCCCGCTGGAAGCAATGACACCTTTTCCTATTTTCTCATGGTGCACTCAGTCATGCCATTTCTATCTATCTGTTATGAATTGAGTCATGCCCCGCACAAAGACGCTTTCAAGTCCTAACTCTACATCCTGTAGATGTGAACCCATTTGAAAATAGTATCTTGGAAGACATTTTTAGTTCAGGTAAGCCAAACTGAAGCAAGGTGGGCTTTAATTCAATATGACTGGAGTCCTTATACTAGGAGAGGAAATTTGTACACAATCGGGAGTAAGTAGACGAACAGGGAGAGAGATAGAAGGCCACGCGATGGAACCAGAAATTGAGTTAGGGATTGCTAGCAAGCCTCAGCCAGAATGCTATAGACTGCAGACAAGGCATGATCCTGCTGATGTCTTGATTTTGGACTTACAGCTCCCAAAACTGTGACACAATGCATTAATAAGTTCTTGTTGTTTAAGCCAACCAGTCTGTCATATTTTATTACAGCAGTCTTAGAAAGCTAAGCTTATCTATTATTGAAATATATAAACATACTATATAAACAATATACATAAATTATCTATCATCTACTATATATATGATAGGTATATAAATATGTTATATAAATAATAAATGTATCTATCTGTCCTATTATTTGCTTTGCTGTCTTCTAGACACTAATATTTATGCTTGTATCTGGTTCACAAAATGACTTACCTGTGCATTTTCTCATAAATTCCCAGAGCAACTCTGTGACATTAAGGATAAGGATACAGAGGTCCAGAGACCTGACTGACTTCATAAATTGTAACCAAAGGTCAGACAAGGTTATGTGAGATAGCCAAAATTCAGAAGCTAAGGAATGTGAGATTCCATTAAGCTTAAAGGAGTTAGGCAGAAAGGACTTTCATACATCTTGGGATTTTATTACATTCAAAAGTCTATGATATGGGGAGATATTGCTGAATAGGTATAGAGTTTCTGTTCAGGGTCAAGAAAAGTCTTGGGAATGGATGGTGAGGGCAGCACAATATTGTGAATTAACACCATCGAAGTGTACACTTACAAATGGTGAAGAGGGGAAATTTTGTATTTTTTACATATGTTGTCACAATTAAAAAAAAAAGGCCATAACATTGGTTGGAAGAGGCATTTAAGAGCCAAAGAAAATACACAGTCTAATCAAAAGATCAAGCTGGAGTTGCAGACATCTCTGAGGAGATGGAAAATTCAGGGGATAGGCATAACTCGAATGTTATGGGATGTCAGCCCTGTGAACATGCTCCTTTGAAATTACAAAATCATTGACATGACTACTAAAAATTGGGTTTAGTATGTGTTTCAGTTTGTAAAGCTGCTGGAATGCACTGTACCAGAAATGGGTTGGTTTTTTCAAAGGAGATTTATTGGGTTACAAATTTATAGTTCTAAGGCCAAATTAAGACATCACGAGGAAGATGCCTTGACTCTGAAGAAAGTTCCTCTGTTACATGGGAAGGCCCATGGCAACGTCTGCTGCTCCCTTGCTCCTGGGCTCCCTGGCTCTCAGCTTCTGCTTCCAGGGGTTTTCTCTCTGAGTGTCTGTGGATCCTTGCTGGCTTCTCAGGGGATACCTCCCTGAGCTCTCTGTGTCCTGTGGGTCTCCTCTCAGTGCCTCTGGAGTGTTTCTCTCCTTCAAAGGACTCCAGTAAGTGGATTAAGACCCACCTTGAATGGGCAGGGTCACATCTCAATGGAAACAACCTAATTAAAGTTCCCACACAACAACAGGTCTGCCCCCACAAGACTGAATTATAAGAACATAGGCTTTTCTGGGGTACATAACAGATTCAAATCAGCACAACATGCTACATCAACATCACCAGAATCTCTGATCAGTAGAAACTCCAAGAATACTAAGACAGCAACTCTCCACAATTCTTGGGATGACTTAATAGCTTTCTTAGTTTTCATAAAAGGCATCATTAAGTTGCCGGAATCTCCTGATCTCATGCCCAACTAAATAGCTCTTTGCAAGGTTATTTTAGTTATCATGGATGATGCTTCTCTCTCTTAAGGGGTAAGCACCTTACATTCCCTGGAAGTGGTAGATTGTATATGATACCATTTAAAAATAATCAAAACCATAATATAAAAAAATCATAAAATAAATATATTCATATTAAGAAGGAATCAGGTCATATTTGGTACTTCTGTGTACTTATAATGTTTAAAAGGATTTGGCCTGTTAAAGCTAGATTCTTGTAATTTTAGTCTAAAATGTGTAATTGAAAAATTACTGAAGCTTTTGATGTTAAGTGGAAATCAATATCAATCACATTTATAAGCAGAGTTTTTTATATTTAGGAACATTTATTGATGAGACAATTGATGTGCTTAAAATGAATTTATAATACAATGTAAACTATTTGAAGGAATTCAATTACCCAATTTGCAAATGGGACCAAGCATTTTGGTTAAAGTTCTTTTAAAACTGATGAATAAAATGTGATGGTTAAAATTTGTTCTACTTATAAGTAGGCAAATAAAAGTTGTAAATTGAATATAAAACCCAAGGAGGAAATAGGTTTTTAAATTTATAACTTTAGTAAGATGAATATTATGATAGATTGAGTTTGTACGCCAGAAAAAAACATATTCCTAATCCATTCCTACGAATGTGAACCCACTGTAAATAGGACCTTTTGAAGATGTTAATTTTAGTTAAGGTGTGGTGAAATGGATCAGGCTGGTTCTTAATCCTGTTACTGGAGGCTTTATAAAGTGAAAGCCACAGGGAGAAGCTGGAAGCCCCAAGTCAGTAGGAACCCAAAAGAGAAAGGAGAGGACATCGCCATGTGATGGGAAAGCCAAGGAACCTGAGGATTGCGAGTCAGTCAGAATTCTAAAGACCCCAAGAGGAAGCAAGGCTTCCAGTCTTCAAAACCTTGAGCCAATATATTCCTGTTGTTTAAGGCAGCCTATTGTATAGCAATGGTCTTAGCGGTCTGGAAACTAAGACAAGAATGAATTAAAAATCCAATTAAACTTCTCAGTAGTCTTTTCAGTGCACAGAATTCACTTTCTGGGCATCAAAATAACTTATATTAATAGAGGCCCAGCCCAAGGTCACCCAGTTAATGAGTGGCAAAGTCTCAACTTGATCTAGACACTGTATCTTTCACCAAACCCTACTGCCCTTCTTGGCTGTGTTTTCAATACCTCTTTAAAGCATATGTAACATTTTGCCCTGGATGTGGGTTACTTAGCTGTGTTTTATTTTGACTGCTTGCTTCTTCCTGGCTGCCAACACAGGGGCATGAATGTGGGGGGGAGGGGAAGACTCCATAAGTGTATCAAGATTCAATTTGTTCTAGCCCATGAACAGCTTCTGAGAAAGGGTGGCTGGATGGGGGGTGCATATAGAATATTAACTCTCTGTGACACTCTTCTAACTTTAAGGGGTCTGTCTGAGTCTACTGCCCTGGACTCCAGAAACCCTGGCTCTGATGAAGTGAATGTCAGCTACCCCTGTGCTGTGTCTTATTTTGAGTTTTAATTCTAGGGAATTCTTCAGTGCCTTTCTAGAAAGCTTAGGATAAAGACCAAAATCCTTTCTATACCCAACATGACCATCATCATCTAGCCCCTGCCAGCCTTTCTAGACTCTTGCTCCATTTGCTTTGAGCACACTGGCCTTCATTTATATCCTTGAACAAACCAAGGTCTTCCCTAGATGAGGTCGGGGCTCCACATTGTACACTCTTAGAACTCTCTGAACACTCCCTTGCAGCACTTGCTAGGGGTTGTAAGTATATATTTTTATCTGTAGTTGTTTATTTAATATCTTCCTTCAATGGAAGGTTTTTATCTCCATATACCTTGTCTATTTTGCTCACCATTTTGCTTGGTGCATAGTAGGGAATGAATAAATGTAAGTTTTTAGTATCATTAGCATTTAATAAATATCTGGGATGAAAGAATGAATGAATGAATGAGTATGGGGGTAGGATCGACGCTATGGTGATCTGTTAGACTGGCCTGGTCTCCACTCAACCGGGAAGGATTTTAGATGAAATCTTATCAGACATATAAGGGACATGTTGTTTGAGATTCCTTTCAGTCCAATGAGACTTGTGCTCTGGGAAGGCTGTCACTTTGCTTGAATCATTGCTTTTATCATGGGGAATATGGCTAAGTGTGCCTGTGTGTGTGTATGCACACACATATACATACACAGAAAAAAGGTGATGGGAAACGACCCAGGGAGGCCCGTGGAAATGACCTTGGTTTCCCTGTTTTCCTCATTCAAGCAAGTGAGATCTCATTTGGCAGTGAGAACACCAGCTGAAAAATGGCATCAATGACCTTTGCATTTCCAAATGATGGGTTTATGATTAAACTCTAATAACTCAAATGCATGATCCATGAAGAACACCGGCTCCTACTGGCAGGTCTTGTTCATGGAAAACCTCTCCCCACTTTCAAAAAAGTCCATGCTTCAAACTACAGCCATGGGGGGGGGGTGTTGATTAAATTTTTTCATGATATAAAGATGCTTACCCATGATGATTATCCCATTCTGAAAACTGTAGAAGACATAAAAGAACATGAGGCTGCAGAAGAAGATAGAGCCCTTAAAGACAGTTTGTGGGATCCCTGTTTTCTTCCTTGGGGAGATAGGAATAACACTAACTTTTAGGTGGTTGGAGAAGGTGTGAGTTCAGCTGGTGCCTTCTACTCTGATTGTTGGATACTGGCTAATCTTTTGGGATTAGAGGAATATCTGAAAATCTTCTCCCTAAAAATACTCCCTGTATCTCACTTGGCTCCTCCTCCGCTGTTCAAGTAATAGCATCACTATTTATTTAGTACTCACAATGGGCTAGGCATTGTGAATTCCTTTATTAGTTCTAAATGTCCCCAATGACTCTATGAGGCAGGTGTTACTGTCCCCATTTTCCAGGCAGGAAAACTGAGCTGTGGAGAGGTTTGCAACTTACTCAGCACATACTGTTATGAGGTGGCGGAACCTGCATTCTAAACTGGGTTTGCCAATTCCAAAGCCTCTCTTTCTCCTAATGCTGAGTCTGGCAGATATCCCAGGAAAGGTTCAGGTTCTCTCTCCTCTTTCACAGGGGTCTGATCTTTGGGAAAGGTCTCTCATCACTGTGCTTATTTGTTCTGCCTCCACTTTACTAATTCCTGTTTACATTCAGAAGCCAGGCTGATTCTCCTTCCAGATATGTCAGCCTCTGTAAAAGCAGCCAGCTGTCTCTCAGGACATTCACCTTCTTGGTGATAACATTTCATTCTTGCAGAATGAGAGTTTTGTTTTAAGCCTTGGGTGACTGTTAGCAGCGAGTCAATGAAACTACCCCCAAATTGCCTAAAATGGAATTTGGAAACCCCTTGGGGGTTAAAATGTCCAAGAAAGCGTAACTCAATTTTCTGTTTATCTTTCTCCATGTGTACTTTAGATGTTCTAGTTGAGATTTTTCTTCTTGATGAATGGGTTTTAAGCCAACCCTATTCCAATGGGAATGGGGGTAGGATGTAGAAAATAGTTTCAATAGTTTCATTCATGCGGCTGGTGGGATGGATGCTGTAAGAGGAGGTGGATCTCTTCTTTTGGGTTCTGGGAAAAGAGCTATAAAATTTTCAATTCTTTTAAAAATGCATTAGCTGATGTAAGAATTATTATTGCTAATGTAATGGCAGTGTCTCAGCTTTCCACTGTGGGGAGTGCTCTAGCATGTGTCTGTGTTGTCCCACTGACATGGCTGGGACTTTGCATAGGCTTGAAAGCTGTGAAGCATTAAGCTAATGGCTTTTTTTCTGGATTGCTTCATTTAGATGAAGAAAGCTTGTCCAAGGCCGTTTGACATTTTTCTATTAAGATATAACAATTACCTGACTTCACAGTATCTTATTTTTAATTTTAAGCTTTCATAGTCACATAAGTAATTAAAATAATTGTTCTTTCAGACATTTTATATGCAAAAAACACATTTCTAAAGATTGTTTAAAAAATTGGATTATAATATTTAGACTGCATTTTTATTCACTAATACAACATTACATCTTTTGAATGCTGCAGATCCTTCCATTTCATTTATCATTCATTGTCATATATTTATTGAGCACACACTTCTTGTCCCTGATGTTCGGCTATAGGCTAGATTGTACTCCATGCCATTGTATTGATGAGCCATTATTTAGTAAACGAATCTCCTTTATGAGGAATTTGTATTGTTTATATATAATAACTTAAGCATTGTTGTGATAAACTTGCTTATATGCTGTGGTGGTCTATATGTAACTCAGAACACATGTTCTTAAATTTATTCCATTCCTGTGGGTGTGAACCCATTGTAAGTAGGACTTTTTGTTGAGATTACTTCAGTTGACCACCTCAATCAGAATGATTCTTAATCCATTGCTGGAGTCCTTTATAAGTGGAATGAAATTCAGACACACAGAGAGAAAGCCACTGGAAACAAGAAGCTGAATATCAATGGAATCCAGAATAGAAGGGAGAGACCAGGAGAAGCTGTCATGAGCCTTGCCATGTGACAAGCTAAGGACAAAGGATAACTGGCAGCTAGCCCCAGAATGCCACAGTTTTTGGGAAGAAAGTACCATCTTGATGATGCCTTGGTTTGGACTTTTTCCCAGCCTCAAACCACGAGTGAATAAATTCCCATTGTTTAACCTGACCCATTTCATGGTATTTACCTAAGCAGCCTAGGAAACGAAAGTATGTGTATGTAGGGTTATTTCCTCAGAATACATTTTCAGAAGTGGTGTTGTCAGGTCAAGAGTAGCAACTCCAAGTTTTAAAGTTTATGTTTTTAAGGCCAAATGCCTCTTCAGAAGAGTAAGACTCATTTATGTTCTAATTTACATTCCATCCATGAGTGTCCCTTTTTCCATACCTTACCCTGTACATAGTGACTTCATAACCTACTAATAAGCATGTTAAAAGCCTGACAAAGTTGGAGGCTAATTTAAATACTGTTCAGGAATCTCATATTAATAAATATTCAGGGCCAATAAGTATGAGTGAGGCATTTTGCAAGCTGGTGAGTTTACAAATTCTTCTAAGAACAGCCACAGTGGGGGAAGAGGCCATGAAAAAGTAGGGTGTGTCTGAAGATACCCTGGCAGACTGGTATGACTGGAGAGAAGCACAGATGGGGAGATGAGACAGAGAAAGCAGATGAGTGTGGGCTCTTGAATTTTTCTGTAAGGGATTGGGCTGTTCCATAAGTTGTGGGTAAACCTGCAGCCTTCTGAGAAGGATTTTGATCAGATTTGATTTTCTGAAAGATGAATCTGAATCCCTTCTCCTCTTATCATCCCTCTTTCTTCTTCCTTTTATCAGCTCCCTGCTCCTGCTACCATTTGGTAAGCAAGAAGAGAGGGCTGAGAGAATATATGGCTGTTTGTATCGACATGCATTATTTACTTCTTAAAATTCAAATTTGAGGGTTGCGAGGATTTTCATTGTTATGTTGGTATTCATTTGGAAACCTAGGGTAGAATAAGAATAAAACTGAGAGCCAGTCAGAAGTGCGGTTCACTTCATAACTTTCTAAAGTTATCACAGTCCAGGTAAAGGTCTGATGTTGACAATTAAAAAAAATTTTTTTTTTTTCATGGGCAGGCACCAGGAATCGAACCTGGGTCTCTGGCATGGCAGGCGAGAATTCTTCCACTGAGCCACTATTGCACCGCCCTGACAATTAAAAATTAATACCACATTCCATTTTTTGTTCTGGAATGAAAAAAAGGTTTGTTGGTTTTGCCAGAAATTACAATATAGCCTTTTAAAAAAGCTCATATTTTTCTATTTCAATTTCAAATTCTTAATAATGTTAAAGAATAACAGTCTGACCTTATGTTTCAGGAAATTAAATATTATGCATTGGATTCTGTATAAGGACAAATCAATACTGCATTTCAGTTCTGCAAAGAATATTTGAAATTCTCACAAGTCAGGGACTTGAAAATTAAAGAAGAAAGGGAAAATTAAAGGGAAGGAAGGAAAGGAAAGGGGTAAAGGAAGAAAGAAGAGAAACTGAAAGCTTGAGCATATTTTTCCAAGTCATTTTTCTGAAGCAGTAGGCTCCTTGGAGAATTGTTTTTCAGCTCTCTGCATATGCTTTTAGAAACAACATGAAAATTATAGCAACCTCATAATTGTAACAGGTTATGGTGTCTGTAACTTTTTGCATTCCATTTTCTGGGACGCCAGAGAAAGCGACTCAAAAGCCATGATCCTTTGACCTCTGACCTGAGGTGTCACAAGAATGGGCATATTGCAAAACCTGGAGACATTTGCTTTTCATCTTTCGGTTCACAGGCTGGTCTGCTTCCAGAACTTAGAAAGGAGATAATGTACGATAACAGATGTGTAAGTGCTCTGGAAGATAAAAAGAAAATACCCTAAAAACACAATACCTTTAAAAAAAACTATTGTTCTTTTTTTTTTAGATCAATTCAACATAACAGATTGAGACACACATGAGACTCAGCGAATGGGCAGTCTGTTGTCAGGATAAAGCCTACTGGTGACATACTACATCTCTCTCACACAATCACCGATGCAGAATGAATCCCAGGTAGTATATGTGGCTCTGATCTTGCTGTGAAGATAATTGTTTCTTTTAAAATATCTTTGTTTCCAATTCTTCCAGAACTACAGGCCATACTTATTTGGTTTCACATGTGTACATTTTTCTCCCCTAAATAACTGAGACCAGGTTTACCATGACTCCTTTGGTCTGGATAATTTCTACTAATTGGTAGGATGCCTAACACATTGATGGGAAGTTTTACTGATACTGTTGTTTAAAAATAAATGCTAATAAAAACTGCACTGTATTCCAGGATTTCTGATATGGTTAGCTTGGTGTCTGGTCAATGGACTCCAATCTGCTAATATAAATCCCTCATTTTGTAGAAGTGGATGGGTCATTCTTTATATTCTGTTCATTTGTGATTGATTCATTTACAAAGACTTGCAGCATAATTTAATTATGGTACTTAAGGGATAGTCGAGGTTATTTTCTTCTCTGGGCGCCTGCTTTAGACTACACACCCTTCAATTATCACTCTTTAAGAATGTTCCATAAATTTTCCCAAAGAGACTCCCCCCCCACTGCATTTTTTTGTTTGTTTGTTTGTTTTGTTTTGTTTAACATGGGCAGGCACTGGGAATCGAACCCAGGTCCTCGGGCATGGCAGGCAAGCATTCTTACCTGCTGAGCCACCGTGGCCCGCCCCCCACTGCATTTTTATCTCCCATACTGTAAAGATTTTTTTTCTAGATATAGCTGGAAGCTCCCCAACTTTCATTTAAATCTTACTGTTCTTTGCTAGGCACATAATGTCCTGGGTGAGGCTAACCTACCTAAGGGAAATAATATTAGATTGCCCAGGGCCACAAGCTCAGCCTCGGCAGGAGTGCCCATGGGTTTTGAAAGATGAAGGGAATTGATCATCCTGTCCTGAATGGAATTATTGATGGAAGACCAGACTTGCTCAAGCTGACCCTTTGGCCTTCAAATCTGGTATAACACCGAAAACCCTTTCCAGAGCCATCCTTCTTCATGGCAGTGTCAGAAGCCTTCTGTTTGAATATCTGTCGTTTGTGGAGACTTACAAGAGAAACAGAATGTATTCTAAGAGGGGTGATGTTTACCATAAGTAGAAAAGAAGACTGATGGAAAATTCCACCTTATCTAAAACTCGAGGTCCAGGCCTTGAGATAACAACACACTATTTTAAAAGCTTTTAGGACCAGAAAGAGGAATTTAGCAAGGCGCCAAATCATGGCCATTGTTGAATGAATAGGGCTCCCTAACCACTGTCTACCCCTGGAATGTCTTATTTTGAAGAGTATAAAGATGTGGCTTGGAAATTATTTAGCGTTTATGATCCTAAAATCTCAGCAATTGGTAATAGCAGAGTGAGAAACTCCTTGTTTAGGGGAAAGTTAGGTAAAATGTAAATAAGGAGATTTATCTATGAATTCCACCCTCACCTGCTAATAATCACTATCAATTTAAGGGTTTACAGTTTTAAATGCTTTACATATAGACCCACAATACCTTGATTTTATCAATCTACAGTTGAGAAAACTGAGGGTCAGAAAGTTTAAATAACTTACCCATGACCAGAGATCTGCAAGCACAAATACACATACACACACGAAAAAGGCCACCTTGTTTAAATGGAATTGATGAATTGCATGCATAAACTGAGAATCTCTCTCCATCCTCCATTGGAGCAAGAGGCCAATTCATGGATAACTGAGTAGACAGCAAACTTTCCCTCAAAACTGCAATAACAATAATTAAAAAATCAGCCAGACATATTGTGAAAATAGTAAAGATTCAGTTCTATGCTATTTCCATTTCTATCCGCCACCCTGAATAGTCACAACTGGTGGTGTCATTATTTGTTAAGAAAAAATAGTGCCAAGTTCTGGTCAGATTTTCAGTTACAAGGAATATCACTGTCATGTTTACTGACTTTGACTTCTAGAGCATCACTGTGAATTCTACTTTCTTGAAAGATTTTCGACCAAAAAAGGTGGAAACATAAAATTTGCTTTGCTTACTACTCAGTTACACAGACCATTCCAGTCCATTAGGATTTCTTTATACTGATTTGTTACTATTTCATGGGACAGAAAGGAGGGTGTGGCTGGAGCAGAGTTATGTTCAGAGAGTGACCCATGAGGTTGCAGAGATGGGCAGGGCCAAATCTTAGGGTGCTTTCTGGGTTCAGGGCTATGTGGGTCAGCTGTTCTTTAAACAGTGCTAAGAAGTCATTAATGTTTGAACCAAGGAGGGACATGGTATGAGGCATAGTTTTAAAAGATCACTCTGGTCATTCTGTATAGTGAATGCATTGGAGGGGAAAAATGAAGCCATGTGACAATTGAGGCAAGAGAAGGTAGTGACTTGGAATTGGGTGGTAGCTATGGAGATGAAGAAAAGTAGATGATTATTTGAAATATATTTTGAAAGTGAGAATTACAGAATTTGGTGATGGGTTAATGTGGAGAGGCAAGGGAGAAGGAAGAGTCTAAGATAAATCAAGGTTCTTGGCTTGAGCAACTGGATAGATGAATGGTGACATTTGTTGAGAGGCAAAGACTGCCAGAAGATAAGGCTTGATGGAGATAATCAAGAATTCAGTCGTGACTGTGCTAAGCAGATATCTAAGCACAAGCATACATAAGCAGTTGGAGGTATTGATAGGCAGTCAAAGGAGCTATCTGGGGTAGAGATATAAATATTGGAGTCATTGGCATATGGATGATGTTTAAAGATTGGAAATAACTAAGAACACTTATGGTGAAAATGTCAAATGAAAAGAGAAAAGATTCCAACCCTGTACTTTGAGGACTCAAATATTTAGTAATCTAGTGGAGGAGGTAGAGTCAATAAAGGATACCAACAGGAAGCTTCCAGAACAGTAAAAGGAGAACCAGGGTGCAGTAGCTTCCATGAACCCAAAGAAAGAGTATTTCAATAGGGAGGGAGTGGACAGTAAGGTCAGCTGGGATTGAGTAAGATGAGGATTGTGTTGTAAGGTTAAATATGCATCCACCAGAGAAGATTACAGGCCATGGGTTGTCTCAAAGTTATGGATTTACAAAAGCGTCAGGATATATATTGGACAAATATTAAGGGGTTACTGTCAGTTTGTATCATATAGAAACAGTTTCTATAGCATTTTTCAACCCAGCCAAGTTATTAGTATGGTGGCAGCAGGACTTGGGGAAAATTCAGGACTCCCCATTCTGTTGTGATCCCTTAATGAAGAATGCATGCAAAGCACAAACTTCTTAGCAAAGTGCTTTACATTTAAGGAAAGGAAAGAGAATTTAGGGGACATTCTTTGTAAAGTCTAGAGTAGTGTAGACAGGGAAGAGTATATTATCTACATGATCACAGCAGAGTTATCAGGCACTTTTTTCATCTTTGTTTAAGAGTCTCCTTTGGGAACACCTCCAAAGGAGGCATCTTGAGGGCTCTGAAGATTATATTAGGGCTTTAAAACCAGATCTTGTCATTGGGGTCTAGACTTGGCACTGGGGAGTTAAGAAAGAAGGGCATCATTTTCTTATCTGAAGACACCAAGATTGTCCTTGAGGTAAATTAGAAAAGAAACTGAATAAATTTTCTTTGCCCAATTAATGCTTCTTTAAGGTTATAAAATCACTGAAGACTAAAATAGTACAGGAGAGTATATCCAAAGGACACTGCAAGTTCAGGTAATTGCTGCTGCAATCTCAGAGTGATACATGCTCAGATGGAGAGGCAGAGAGAAAATGGGGCACAGATCATACAGAGGGAAGCTTACAACACTGGAGTGGGAGAATGAGATTTTTTGGGAAGAGAACACATGATGAAACCCTCCTAGTAGGATAGCTTTTTATATGGAGAACCAAATAGTTTCTAAGATTAGGTTTTAAACCTTTCCAAGTATCCCACAAATCAGGAAAATGATGTACAAGGTAAAGAAAGGATACAGGTCATCAGTGGTTTTATTTGTAGTGCTAGGTGTTTGAAATTCTTTGAGCTTCTGAAGTTAGTTCAGGGTGAAGTTGACATCTCCTTTAGAGGATAGCAGTGGAACTACCAAGGAGAAGCCTCTTATTGGAGGATAAAAAAAGAAAATGGGAGCTTTTATGAGCTTCCCTGCCAGGCCTTCTTGGGCTCTGATGCTACTGTTAATACAAGATGATTCAACATTAGGTTCATTTATTCACTCAACAAATATTTATTAAGTACCTACCTGTGCTAGGTGTGGTAATGGGTGCTGGAGGCAAATGAGAAGAAAGTAGACTGGGTCACTGACTTCATGGCACTTATCTTCTAGAAGAAAACACAGACAATAAACAGAAAAATTAACAATATAATTTCATTTAGTGATAAGGGTTACAAAGAAAATGGAGTGTAATGAGCTAGAGATTGCCTTGGTGGGGAGAGTGGGTGGAATTTTACTGGGTGATCAAGGATGACCTAATGAAGAGGTTTGTAATGAGATAAAATGAGCCAGCCATGTACAGATTTGGGGAGGGAATGTACCAGGCTGACAAAGCTGCAACTGCAAAAATCCTAGCAAGTTTGAAGAAAGAAAAGGAGTCCATATGGTTGGAGCTCAGTGAATGGGAGGAGAATGGTAGGTGATATGTTTGGAGAATAGGCAGGGGGCAGATCAGTCAGGGGCTTGAGGGCCAATGATAAGGGCTTTGGATTTTATTCTTAGTGCAATGGAAAGCCCCTGAAGGTTTTGTGCAAAGAAGTGATGTGGTCTAGATTAAAAGAACGCACTGGCTTTTGAGAGGAAAATGGTAACAGATTAAGTGGCATAAAGAATGGTCATGGAAATGTGTTAGTAAGCTTTTGCTGTAGTGGTCCAGGTAAGCAGCTATGGTGGCTAGGGCTAAAGAGAAGCTAGAATAAAGCATTTGAGTTGGAAGAAACTTAAGGTCTTGTGCTTTCAACATGGGTTGTGTGAAGCCCTTGGGTTCACAGGAAGTACATCAGGGGTGGTCAGGGCTAGCAGAGGACCGAATAGGTGAGATCTATACCTGTCAAGCCCTTCCTTCAACCAGGATGGGTCAGGGTCTGGGCAACATGCTTATAAGCTTGCATCCTTTCAAGGGAGTATCTTTATGTATTTTTTCACTATCAAGAGATGAGAGAGAGCCGTTCCTTTGGGATATTATGGAAAGAGGGCATGGGACACAATGATCAGCCTTGCCTCTGTTATCATGAGTAATTCAGCTCTAGCTCCAAACTTGCAAACTGTCTCAGACAAAGAAAACCCTATGTTACAGGCCCCACCAAGCTTAGAAGGTAATTTACCAATTCCCAACCATTAATTTGTACTGGAACACACTCCATGATAGGGGAAAGAGGTCTCACCCTATCCCATGAGGTTACCGTGGTATTCCTCACAATAACATACTATACTACTGTCAGAACAAATACTGGAAAACATGGTTTTAAACATCTTGTTACATTCCCAGTGCTTGCTTTCTTTTTTTTCCGGGTTGGCGGGGTGTATGGTCCAGGAATCAAACCCAGGTCTCCTGCAAGGCAGGTGAGAATTCTATCACTGAACTACCATTCCTGGTGGTTCAAGTTATGCTTTTAGATGTCTCTACCCACCAGTGAACCACCCCTTCAGCCAGGACATCACCTGTCCTTTTCTTCTATATTTTGGAATTGGGCACAAGGTTTCATTCTATTTTAGTGTTCCACTGCCAAAAATCTTTGGGAAACCTTTTGATCTAATCTAAAATCTCTCTTGATAGCTAAGGCTCAGAAAGGAAACATGACTTTCCCAAAGTCACTCAGTGAGTTAGTGGCTGGGCCATGATGAAGGCTATTTCTGTCCCAGAGAGTCTTTCTACCTAAATATGGATGTTTGAATAAGCCCCACTGTTCTAGTTTGCTAACTGCTGGGATGCAATATAACAGAAACGGAATGGCTTTTAAAAAGGGGAATTTAATAAGTTGCTAGTTTACAGTTCTAAGGTTGAGAAAATGTCCCAATTACAACAAGTCTATAGAAATGTCCAATCAAAGGCATCCAGAGAAAGATACCTTGGTTCAAGAAGGCCGATGACGTTCAAGGTTTCTCTCTCAAGTGAGAAGGCACATTGCAAACACAGTCAGTTTCTCTCTCATCTGGAAAGGCACATGGTGAACATGGTCAGGGTTCCTCTCTCATCTGGAACGGCACATGGCAGACACAGCATCATCTGCTAGCTTTCTCTACTGGTTTCCTGTTTCATGAAGCTCTCCGGGAGGCATTTTCCTTCTTTATCTCCAAAGGTCGCTGGCTCATGGACTCTGCTTCATGGTGCATTTACTGCTCTCTCTCTGAATCTCCTTCATCCTCCAAAATGTTTCCTCTTTTATAGGACTTCAGAAACTAATCAAGACTCACCCAAATGGGTGGAGACATGCCTCTACCTAATCCAGCTTAACAACCACTCTTAATTAAATCACATCTCCAGGGAGATTATCTAATTACAGATTCAAATATACAGTGTTGAATAGGGATTATTCTGCCTTTACAAAATGAGATTTTGATTAAAACATGGCTTTTCTAGGGGACATACATCCTTTCAAACCAGCACACTCACTTAAAACAAAAAAGTCATAAACTCTGTTGGAATATGGCCCAGATTTGCTTTAGGAGGATTGTAAGAACTTTATGGTAGCCACTTCCTCTTCTGAGCAAACTATTCCAATTTCCAAGATATGGTCACCTTTATATCCCTGGAGCTAAGGGAAGCTTAATTTATCAGAGGTGAAAACCCAGAGAAAATCATGCAGGCATCTACTGGGGGTGGGTGGGGTGGGTGGCCAGCTTCTCCCAAGGTCCAGGGAAGGCTTTGATAACAAGGCCCTTCTTTGCATAGAGACATAAAGAATTGAGACGTGGGTCTACCTCCCCAAGGGGGAAAATGGCTTTTGATTTATGCCCTGACAGGACCAAGGAAGCCAGGCTAACTAGGGGCTGCCCCAAAGACGGTGACAATCACAGGAGACCTGGCAATTCAGGGCCACCACTGGGTATGGTTGCAGTGCCTTCACTGGTGTGCTGGCAAACATTTAACAGTTGGCTCTGGGGAAGGGGGAACCCCTGATATATAGCATTTGCCAATTTTGTGTTGCAGATACTCTCACAATGGCTGATTTCAAGCTGTCACGGTGATATTGCTGAATTAAGTGTTGGAGAGAGATGAGCACAATTGGCTCTTTCAAGCTGATGCCGACACACCTCTGAGTGTCTTCTTCACTTTTACTGTTGGCTCTAGCTACTACCACCAACCACTGCAAGCTGGGACATTCTCTGGAGCCACGGGAGAGGGAAGAGTGGAACCAGGCTCAGTTGTCAGAGCCTCTTTCACAATCAGAGGAAAGGTAGAGGATTGGGCCTCCATCCTTATAAGTAGGCAGTTGCCTCCTACTCTTTCTGGAGTGGATCTGAGTAGGAGCCTGCCTAAAACCTTCCTGTGCCTGGAGTTCCATCACTGATAAATCAAATTCTCTTCCTGGAGTCCTCTGAAAGAGTAGGAGTTCTTTGATTGGAGACAGGGGTGAGTGGTAGGTCCCTAGCATCTGGATGTGAGAGCATTTGCCAGACTGGAGAGAAGGCCTGAGTGGGAAGCATATAGGGAGGAGCCAATGAACTAAAATGTCATGAGGATGCCACGGACGTGGCCTGGGATTAGTGCTCTCACGCTTCACAACCTGCTGACTTAGCAAGGCCTCCAACAGGATAGGGGAAGCAGCCACGTAGATTCATCTTTTAAAGTCCTTGGGTAAGGCCATGGTTAAAAGACTTCAGCTGTCCTAAGGGAATGTGCTCTTGATTGGACTGGAATAACGGAGGCTCCAGGACAGTTCTAAGATTCCATTCTACCTCATACCACATCTCAAATCAATCCCAGATGGCATTAAATGTGAAAGCAAAACCTTAAAAGTTTTAGAAGAAAATACAGGAGAATGCCCATATGACCTAGGGGTAGGAAAGCATTTATTAAATAGAACTCATAAAGTACTTAAAAGAAAAGAGATAAATTCTACTGCTTTAAAATGAAAAAACTTCTGTTCATCAAATGGCAGCATTAAAAATAAGGCATCAAATTGAGAGAAGATATATATGACCTAATTAACCACTGAAGGATTTATATAGTGAATAAATAAGCAACCTCCAAAAATCTGTATAAACATGCAAACAGAGTTAAAAGAAAAATGGACAAATGCCATGAAGAGGCAATTCATAGAAGAGGAAAGGAAACATATATAGCCAATGATCATATGGAGAATACTCACCTTCATCAGTAGTCAATGCTACATCATTTTATTCCCATTAGTTGTCCAATTTAAAAAAACAACAACTATCAGTACCAAGTGTTGGCTGAAATATGGAGTAATGAGACACATACTGCTGGTTGGTATAGCAATTTGTACAATCGCTTGGGCAACAATCAGACACTCTTTTGTAAATCCGAAGTTGGGCACACTTACAATTTAGCATTTCCACCTCTGAGTGTATCCTCTACACTGAGGTTTCTCAACTTTGGTACTATTGACAATATGGCCCAAATAATTCTTTCTGGGGGAGGGCATGTCTTGCGCATTGCAGGATGTTTGGCAGTATCCCTGGACTCTACCTTCCAGCCAGCAGCAGCCCTTCTGCCTCAGCTGTTACAACTAAAAATGTTTCCAGACATGGCCAATTGCCAATCATCCTCTGGGTGACAAAATTGCCCTAGGTTAGGACCATTGCTCTGGAGAAACTGTAGTAGACATGTACCTGGGAACAAAAAAGTTCATAGCTAAATTATTCTTAACAATAAAAAATAACTGGAAACCACTGAAATATTTACACGCAGTTGAATGAAAGAATAAATTGTAGAATATACAAACAATGCAATACTACACAGTAGGAAAGATGAATGAACTACAACCTTGGATATTTTCGGAATATAAGGTAAAAATCTGGATTGCGGAAGAATGCCGACAATTCCATCTATATAACATTTAAAAACAAGAAAAGAAAAAAATGTACAATGTCTAAGAAATATATATATAGTAAAACTTGAAAGAGAATGAAGGGAAAAAAGCAAAATTTAAGATAGTGGATATGCCGTGGCAGGGATGTAGACAGGTGGGATCAGGGAGAACACAAAAGTAGCTTTTCTTTTTTTAAATTAAGGGATGTATATATTGGTATTTATTTTATCATTGTGTTTAGATAAATAGATATATATTTATCTAAGAATACATATATTTTACAGGTATTCTTTCATATGTAGGACTATTTCGTAAGAAAAACATGAAAAAGGAAGACCATGGGCTGTTTGCAGAGGAAGAAACAAATTGGTTCAAAGTGTGGCAGCAGCACCTAGAGTCAGGAGAATTACCCAGGACTTTCAGAGCAGGAAGCAACTAAATACCCCTCCTCTATTTATCTTGGCCCTTCTCCCAGCTGCCTCTACACTGGATTGATCTGCCTCAGGGTGATAATGTTTTGAAAACTTGCTTCTTGTATCTTAATTGAATGATCTTGAACAGGTCCTTTTTCTTCTTTGGACCTCAGTTTCCCCAGTGAAAAAAAAAGGTAAGCTTGGATTGGGCATCAGTATTGGAAAAAAAAAATGTATGTGTGTGTGTATATATATATATACCCTAGTCTATTCTGTGCCCACAGCAGACGTGAATGATTGATTATGACACTCTCTCTAAATTGAGAAGAGGCGTCCCAATTGTTTTCAACAAATAGCTTCAGGCAACATGTAGAGAGAAGTTGTCTATCCCTAAGATTTAACCTCTAAGGTCCTCTCAAATTTTGTCATTGTCTGAATTTAGTCACCTTAATTAGTTAGGGAGATCTTTGAAGGGAGGGACTGCTGCATTTCCATTGTACCAACCAATCCTGGTTCCCAGTGGACAGTAGAGTGTCAGTAAAAACTGGCTGAAAACCATCATTTCATCTACCACTGGCACCATTATACTCCAGATGCAGAAGACACAAATCTCCTAAGGCCCATTCAGTGGATCCCATCAGTATACTAAACCCATTCAGCATGCTAGGGGCATATTCTATGGGACCAGACCCAAGTTTCTGCTGGAGTTCTATGGAAGAGTCAAGGGAACTTGCAGAAACCTTGTGCCTGGGTGGAGAGGGGAAGAGATGGGTTCAAAATCAAGTTGGGAGAGGATGTAGCATGAAAGTTTGTATAGGGCTAATAATAATGGGGGGAAATGGATGGTAGTAGAAAGGACAGCAGGTAGATTAAGTAGACTCTTTTCTCTTGATGATTTTGCCAACTCACTCTCTTGGGGCCACAGCTCCTTGTCTGTTAGCCCTGTCAGATGGAGGAGTTGATTTCTTTGATTTTCTGATTCCAATTCAACTGACTGAAATTGTGAGCAGAGCTAAAATCTAGAAGGATATTTTACAACCAAGCACCATATGCCCTCCAGTGGCAGAAAACCAGTAACTCAGGTGAATACTGAGAATGTCCAATTTTTGCCTAAAACTGATTTTGGAAGTATTTTTATTATATTCTTTTCATTTGCTCCCAGCTGGATAGCCAGAACTCTACACAGATTCTTCAAAATGCTGGGAAGCTGTGCAGGAATGTTATGTGAAATTATGATTCCTTAGAATGTCAGAGCTGAAATGCATTCATCCAAGTTTTCATCATCCCTAAGAAGAAATAGAAAGCCCAGAGAGGGAGAGGGATAAGGTTGGTATTACACCTTCCGTGTTTTGGCTCCAAATCCAGTGCTCATTCCACTCTGCATCTTGTCTTCCCTATAGCAGTATTTTTGAACATTTGCTATCAGCTTGGCACGGTGTTGGGCATTGTTAGGGAAAAATGATGGCAATTACTGATCACTGGTCTTTACTCTGTAGGTCACTGTTCTAAGTGTTTCACATTTATCACCTTATTAATTCTCATAATAACCCTATGAGATAGTATTATTATCCTTATTTTGCAGGTGAGGAAACAGGATCAAAGTGATAAGAAGGGAGTTGCAAAAAAAAATACATGATATGTCCCTGCTCTCAAGTCATTTACAACCTAGATAGAAAGAGAAGCTTGTTCATCTTAGTGAGTGAAGGAAACATATTTGTAAATAACTGTGGCTCTAATACACAGAGAGGTTTTGCAGACAGGTCACTAAGCCTAAGTAGGGAAGTGAGTTTCTAAGTGGATTTCTTTGTAATGCTGATGGACTCGGCTCACATAAGCACTTTAGGTGAGGGTTGTCCAATAGTTTTCATCTTATATAACCACTCCTATCAAATAGCTGTATTTAATGATTATATTTGACTCGGGAAGAAAACGTGATTGGGTGGCGAGGGGACGGTGGGCGTGATGCACTACCTTTGCCATCGTTGCTCTAGATGAACTGAATTCTACAAAGCCTACAAATTCTAGCATTATCTGTAGACCAGCAACAAGGGCATCACTTGGCAGCTTCTTAGAAATGCAGAAACCCAGGGCCCATTCCAAACCAGTTCAATGAGAATCTTCATAGCAACCAAATCCTCAAGTGATTTGTATGCACATTAAAGTTCAAGAGAAGAAGCCCTGCTGTAAAGCGTTTTGCAAAGTTGTGATACTTCAGAGGTCAAGTCCTGAGGCTGCTGCATAAAAATGAGTGCATGATCAATCTTTCTTTTGCCTCTTTTATTAATTTTATTTTAAAATTATAAGCAGTAAAATTGTCACTTATTATTTTTTTTTGGTGTTCAGTTCTATGAATTTTATGCATATAATGATTTGCATAACTACCATCCCAACTAGGATGCAATGAAGTTCCATGACTCCCCAAAACGCCCTTATGAGTATCTTTAGAGGCACAGTCTAGCTCCATCCTTAAACCCTGACAGCCATGGATCTGTTCTCCATCACTATAGTTTTGTCTTTTTGAGAATGTCATCTAAATGGAATCCTACTGTCTGTAATTTTTGAGACTGGTTTCTTTCACTCAGTATAATGCCTTTCACAATCTTTCACAATGTGGTTTTTTTTTTTTTTTTTTTTTTTTTTTTTGCACGGGCAGGCACCGGGAATCGAACCCTGGTCTCCAGCATGGCAGGCAAGAACTCTATCTGCTGAGCCACTGTCGCACCGCCCCACAACTTGCTTTTAATAGCACTTCTTTTCTTTATTTCTTAGTTATAAAAAGAAGGCTCTATTGTAAAATTCTATAATTCCATAGTCTTTAACTCACATAAGTGTTGAGAGTAAATTATTCTAGGAATATCTTGGTGGCAGCTACATTCATTCAGGTGTGACACGATGCACCAAGTCCTACGTTTCTGGACCCATTTGATACTAATCGATATCTTGAATTAAATTGTCACTTGGTTTTTGTTATACTTCATACCATACTAAAGTCACACATTCTCTTTATTAGGCTAGCATTTCCTTTATTTATTTCTTTTACATAACATTTCTGGAGAATGATATTCTTTAACTATCTGTGAATCAAGTTTTGTATGGAACCCTTAAATATAAACCTGTCCCATTCTGCCAAACATAACAAAATAAAACAAAATTACAACCTTTTAAAAATATGTATTTTTAAACAAGGAGCTCTATAGGCTCCTCCTTATAAGGAGGAAAACAACAACAACCACAACCTTTTAAAATTTTACTCTAGAATATAATCTCCATCATTATTCTCACCCTTCATGTTTGTAAATGAATTTCCCATTACTTCTGTTGGATAGCAACAGCCCTGGGGGGTGAAGGAGTGAAGCCAGGTACAGCTGGTATCATTTTGAGGGTCAGGAAAGTGAGGATGAGAAGGGGAGGGGAGTTAAAGGTTACACAGGGTGTTGGTGATAGAGCTGGAATTAGAATGCAAAACACCGAGTTCTATTATGCACTTTAAGCATCTGGTAATGCAGATTTGTTTCTATTAGATAATTACAAAGGCTTCCTTGATCTATTGTGTTTCAAAGATAGGACTGATCTCTTTCCTTATGAAAATCAGAGCTTTTTCACTCATGCTAATTTTTAAAACTCCATGAATAGTGATTCTGTTCCTTTAAGTTATTTTTATTTGACTCCAGTCACAGGGAGCAGACTGGGTTGAGGATTTAAGGCATTTGCCATTATGACCACACAAATAGATATTTTCTGTTGCCAGAGAGTAAAACTGTAAAGACTGAGGCTGTTTTCTAGTTTTTCCTTGCCGCCAATTTTAGAGCTTCTGCAGAGTGGCATCTAGTGTGATGCAGGAATTATTAGAAAATGAGACAACTTTCTTTTCTCACTTGGAATTGACATGGGATCTGGTAGCTGCTTCTTTACATCATTCTGATCAGGTTTATTGGAACAATTTGAGAACCAGGTTAACTATTAGTCATTTTCCCACAGAAATGGTTATGTTTATAGTTTGCCTCTTCAGGTACATTTCTTATGGCATTTAATCCAAAATGTGCTACACGTTTGCAATTTGGGAGCTAATGTCTTCAAAGTCATGGAAATTGAAGCTGAGAGCCACTTTGAACTTGAGTAGGGTCCACAGAATGGGAAAAGCCAATGGTTAGCTCTCATGCACAAAGCTTGCTTTATACTCTCTGCCACGCTTTTATCCACCCCACACCTGCCCTGCGTTGCCCATCGTCAAGAACAATGTCCAGATGCTGTGCTGCTCCCCTTCAGGGATAATCTGCAGCCATCTCATGCTTCAGAAACCTACTCTGGGGGAGTAAATGGGCCCAGAATCCATTAATTAACAAGGAGCCATGGGAGGTTGTAAACACAGCTGCTGGCTGCTAGCTCTGCAGACCTGCCTGCATATGGCAAGTGAAGAAATGCTGGTTGGTAACACAGCCTTATTGTCTGGGGCTCCCTTAAGTGAACTTGACAGCAGTTGGCAGGGAAACCAGCAGCAGGGTGGTCTCTCTAGAGGTAGCCCGGGACAGGGCTCCTTCTTGCCTGGAGTTTCTATACTTAGAGCTGACCTGAGGAGGGGAGAGAGTGTTGGAGAAGAGTAGGACAAAAAGCAACCTCTTTACAAAAAGGCCTATTTTCTAATGGTTGATACTTATGCTTTTGGTGATTCTTTGGAACAGATTTAATATTTGGCCTTTTCTGCCCAGCTGTCTTTTAGTAGTCATTAGTTATCCTTCATTTCAACCGGGCCATGGCAATTCTCTCTTTGGAAAACACACATTTATTCTTTTATTTCACAAACCATGCTTGATGTATGAGTATGAAAATGGCTTACTTTCCCAGAGGGTCAGAATCTATGAAATATTTGCAAGCTTGCTTTTTGTATGAACTCATTTGATCTTCACTAGTTCCAGTTGGCAGATGAAGAAACTGAGGTTCAGAGAGGTCAAGCAGCTTTCCCAAGGTAATACAAGAAGTAAGAGACAGGGCTAGAACCTGAAAGGAATCTTCAGTCTCTGTACCCTCTATTGTGCTCTTTCCATTCACCCCAGAAGCCCTTGGAGGTCTTCTGAGAGAGACAGGAACTCATAATGAAGACTGACTGCTGGCTGTGGGTATTGGAAACTCTCAACAGGCCTCTGGAAGCCAGGCCCAGCCTTACTAACCAACACTTCCTGAATCGGTCTTTGGATCAACACTCAAAGCTCACTGACAGTGTTCCGGTGGCAGAAAAAGGAAACACATGAGGCAGCTTGTTTGTAATTAAATATGAGAGGGAAACAGAAAAGCAAGTAGATTCATGGACAGGTCAGAGATGATGGTGCTTTGATGAATTCCTTCCTGCTACTGGCAAAGTATTTTCCATTCATGCTTCAGAAGGCCCACAACATATCCGTTGCCCCCACAATTTCTAATACCAGTTCTTTGACCAATTCAAGTCGACCAATATATGTTGGGCATCTGTGATTTGCAAAGCACTAAGGTAGACCCTGGGGCAGGTATCAGAAATAACTAAATCATGCTACCTGTTTTTGAGTTGCTTCTTGCGGGAAAGATTGATCTGTGTCAACAGCTCCTTGAAACATGAGGCAGAATAAATTAAGTGCTATTCTGGCATTCTGGGTTGAGGGCCCAGTGGGAGCACAGGCCAGGGTGTCCAGTTTTCTTTTTCATTAGGGTATGACAGCAGGTAGACAGACCTGTGAAGAAAGGGGCCCAGGCATCAAGAGAAAAGGTCAGAGCCATGTTAGAAATTGAGGTGGGGTTTTATGGTTTTTCAACCAGGGACCTGGGAAGGCTTAGATCTACTCTACCAGTTATTACCTTCTACTCTCAGTTGATTTCCCAAGGGAAGGTGAGTAAAGGAAAAATAGCTAAATGGGAATCTAATTAGCTCTATGAGTACCCAATAACTCTTAAGGCAGAGTTCTGGGGAAAGCGCTGACTTCAGCTTGAGGTCTAAATAGGGCTTTAAATCTCACAAAAGCTTGAATCTGAATCCTTCTGACCAGCTCAATTACACAGAGGCAAAGGCCAGCATGCTCAGGCATGCAGATGGAGAAATGATATTGTTGGCTTGCCTTTATATATACATATATACATATATATATATACTCCCAGACACACAGAGAAAGTAAAGGGAAGGATGGGTTTGCACCTTTAACACAGTGATCTGGTCCAAAAGAAAATGCAATATAACAAATGTTCTAGAATTTTGACAAATCAGACCAATTTAGTAACTATTCCTCTCTTGGAAGATGAGAGAGGGAGCTAGGAAGGGGTGGCCAAAGTTTTATGGCAGGTGAAGAGGAGTAGAAGAATTCTTTTGTGAAAAGGCAACAGCGAATGGGAATTTGGCTGTTGACTCCATGAACAAGAAGGACATAGTGGGGCAAACTGGGAGGGTCAAGTTCCTAGCAATCAGTCGAAACTGGAAAAGTTGCTAGAGTTCATGAGCTAATACAAGATGACTGGTCAAAGTACCAAGAGATTGACAGGAAATGAGGAAGCAGGACATGATGAGCAGGAGAAAGAGTATACAGAAGTATTTTTGTCCAACTGTCCTCTTACTTTCTCAGTACCAAGTCCCTGGTGAATCTATAAGGGATTGATAACTGTAAGCAGCCAACTTGGTGGCAAATAGAGTAGGGGGCATGGGGAAACAATTGTCTGCTGCTGTGGGCAGTCGGGATAGAGAAAGTACTTTAAACTTCTGCTGCTTTACATGCTCATGTGTCAATTAAGATATCGTTCTCTTCAAGAAGAACATTGCTGCTTTGGAACATTTAAAAGGTATTTGTATGGCAGAAACGATTGAATTGGGACTCAGCCAACAGGGGCTTTAGTACAGACTCTGCTCCTCCCCCGTGTGACCTTGAACACTAATAAAAACTATGATGATGTTGCTCACTATACGGTAGTGTGATGAGCTGTGCGTTAGACAGGGTGTGCACTAAGTCCCTGATACGTTCAACCTCATTTAATCTTCACAATAACTCCCGGAGATAGGCATATTATTCCCATTTTACAAATGAGGTAAATATGATGAAAAAAAGTAATTTTTTCAAGTGTTCATAACTAGTATCAGATCCAGGGCTCAAACCCAGAACCAAGCTCTTATAGCACTCACTCCACTGCTCCTTATGACTTTTTCCCCTGCCCCATAAGAGATGAATTAGGATGCCTGGCTATTCTACTCAGAGCATGGTTGGGGGATCAAATGAATTAATGTTTGGGAAAAAAAAGTTGTAAGCTGAGAGTTCTTTTAAAAACGAAGTGATTATTACCTTACCCAAATGCTGGTACTTTTAAATATTTGTTGAATGAATGCATGCTTAATTGGGAATACAGTTTATCTTTATCTCTATGTATTCATCTATCTATTAACATTTCTGTGGAGTCCTAATTTTGTCAGAGAAGGATTGTTAAACCATAGAAAAACAGTCTTCTAGAAAAACATCTAATAGAAGAGTTTCCACCCCAAATTTGTTGGTTTTAGAAGATCTAAAATTGATTGACCTTGTGGTGCTCATCTTAAAAGGAATCATAAAAGAGCTCTCTCTTATTAAGCACATGCTCTGTGCCAGGTGTACTTGTTAGTTCATTTAAGCCTTGCATGCGGTCATTATTATTTCCACTTTACAGAAGAGAGAACTTAACCTTTAAGAGTTTGAGTGATTCGCCCCAATTTTTCTTGCTCCAAGTGGGAAATCATGGAGGCTGAAATATTTGATGCCTTGGAATAGGAAGATAGCTTTGGAGTCACAATATGGAGTTGACTTATTCGTCTCCTACTAAGCCAGGAAAAGAAACCGTATATCAAAGCCTATTAGAAAAACTATCCCCAAAAGTTTTGGATAGATACGAGTAGTTGGAGCAGCCCTGTGGCCCTGAAGAGTGAGAGATGGTTTGGGGCCAGTGCTAAGGGTTGTTTACTCCCAGGAGACGTGGTGCGTGTGTGTCTCCAGCTTTCTCAGCAGTCCCCTTGGCTCCAATGCCTCTCTGGCGAGAATCTTGTTTTCCTCTCCAGCATAGCAGGGCTGGAGTTTTTTGATAGTGTTTGACTTCAGCAAGTCTCCACATGAGCCTCTGATCTAGTGTTGGAACAAAGCAAGGGCAGAGGGAGGCCCAGCTTGGAAAGAGTCAGGCGGAGTCTGATGCCTTGTTTCTTGTTAAACAACGTTCTCCCTCCAGGTATGTACTTTTCCCCAACAGTCAGACTCTGTCAACACAAGTCTGGGCTGCCCTCTCCCCACTAAGGCAAACACTCTGTCAATGGAAGGAAAGGCAAAAAGTTGATGGCTGGAGTTTGAAAACTTATGCTCTCAGTTGGAGGATCAAGAGCCCTTTACCTTGCCAAACATTATTTGAATTTTGTAGAACAAACGCTGAAGTTTAAGTTACATCCTCAAATTCAATATTTGGCATATGATAATAATCACTGGTGGTTTCTCCCACTCAGTGTACCTGTTAATGGCTTTGAGATAGAGTGACAGACCCTATTACATTCATTTGCATTAGTCCATTTTTTTTAACTGGAATAAAAATGGAGGCCCAGAGAAGTTGCAATTGGTCCAGGATTATATTGCCATTTGAAGAGTGAGCTGTGTAGAACACAAGGCTCCGAACTCTCGTCACAATGCCTTTTCTACCATACAATGGTAGATTTAATTCTATTTTTGCTGGTATCAATATCCAGTGAAATAAAGTTATCTCTCTTGGATCAGTTTTAAAATACATTCTTAAGAAGTTCTCTGCTAGTAACTCCAATTATTTACTATTGCTAAACCTGATGCCTCAATTTACCAGCCTCTATAATATTGTGGTTAAGGGTACAGAATTTTTAGTCACACTGCTTAGGCTTGATTCTCAGCTTTATTATCTTAGGAAATTTTATTTAGTTCTTTGCACCTCAATTTCCCTTTTTGTAAAATGGGTATGCCAATAATATCTACCTCATCAAGTTGTTGTGAGAGTTAAATGAGATTATTTATGTATATGCACAGAGGTCAGAATAGTGCCTAGCAAATAATAAACACCCAATAAATGTCAGCTGCCACTATTGCTACATGGGACCCTAAGAACATATTCACCTTGGCTCTGTCTCTAACCAGTTTATTACTCTCTGTACCTCAGTTTCCTAATCTGTGAGGTCAAATTCTTACTGCTGTGATATTCGAAATTGAATGCAGTTAGCTATATGCTATGCAATGGGGCACATTCACTGATTAACTTATTCACAAAGAAAGGCAAATTTCCTGTTTCCAGGAAGTTAATAATATGTGGGGGGCCAGCAAACTAAACAAGCATTGACACGAGAAAAGATGAGTGCTATGATGACCGAGGTACCCAGTGCTGTGGATGTGCACAGAGGAGTAGCTTACGTGGTCTGGATGGGATTGGGGAGGTCAAGGAAGACTTCCCAGTATGAGTGATAATTAAGCCGAAACCCCGAGGCTGGTTGGGAGTTAACCAGAGGAAGTAGAGAGAGAAAACTGTTCTAGGAAGGGAGGCAATGCATGAAAGTCCAAAGGTAAGTGAGGAAGTAGAGTGGCTCTACCACATTTCTTCTACTCTGGGACATTGATTTTAAGATGCACCATTATTTTATATACCCCTAAGAAAGAAAAATATTTGCCAGTAAAACTATGGCCCATGATTTTCTTATCACTTGGGATTTCAATGCTTTTTGAAAGGAAAAATTTAATACATTATCATGCAGATTTCATCATATCTCATTCTATCAAATATAGCAAAATAAAAATATATACAAAATAATTTGGTTTTAGTATTCCTGAAACTTTGCTTTTAGAATCAGTTTCTTCTGCAAGGTTTTCTTGATTTAGAGGCATCAAAGTCATGCTTTTCTACAAAATATGATTAAGAGCAATAGAGATGCAGCATTTCTTAAAAGAATTCCTGAAAGAACTGAAAGGCACTGGGGCCAGACTCTAAGCTGACTCTGATCACGGGGCGCTAGCCTGCTTTTGTTTCCCACTTGGGCAATATTGCTAAATGCCTCCTAGTCACCACTTTCACCACCCCATCCCCAACACCATTTGGTTCCTAGAAGTCTAAAGGGTAGTCTACTATTGCTTCTGGGATTTTCTTCCAAACTATCAGCCATTCTGACAGTTTTGAAATTAGTGCTTTTGAGTTTGTGCAAATGGGGCTGAAATAGTCATTCTTAACTGTTGCCTTTGCTACGGTGATTTTCAGATGTGTCCCTATCTCAGAGGTGTTATGATGTGAAAAAAAGCGTGCATTTTCAGTCATGGTGAAATATGGCTGAAGCGTAGGGGTCTGTGTGTGCATGTGTGTGCTGCTGGTGCCAGGGTGAAGTGAGTATGTGGTAAGTAGTCTGTGCAGGGTGAAGTGAGTGTGTGTAAGTAGTCTGTGCAGGGTGAAGTGAGTGTGTAGGAAGTAGCCTGTGGTCCAATTAAACAGCTTTAGGAGTTTTGGCTTTATCCTAAAAGTGTTATTTAAGCTTATAAGGATATTAAGCAGAGAAATGACAATCCTTGCTGCAGAGGATAGAAAAAAAAATGGGTGGGAGCAAGGCTAAACTTAGTGAACCCAGGTAAGAGGCATACAATGAGGATTCCTACTTTCTGGATTATTGGAATGGAGAGGAGAAATGATCCTCATCATTCAAGAGCTCTTGAGGGGTGGGAGTAGGGGGCTCAGATTTAAAGATGCAAAGATCTGGCTCTCCTCCAACTCCCAGGAAAAGGTGGAACCCCCAAGGGAGGATTAAACACAGAAAGGCTCCTAGTTTTTCACCTTGAATGAATATCCCAGATAAATGAAATTTATCTCATAAGAACTAAGCTCTCTTTGATGAAAATCTCTTTCAATTCAATATACATTTACATGCCTTCTTACACTGGGGCTATTAAATGTAATATAACCTTTTCTTATTGAGTGTGGTTATTTATATGCTGCTGCATTTTTTAAAGGATAATACCTAATACTTGTTTGTCATGCTGTAGCTTCCAAAGCATATTTGCATCCCTGATTTCATTTGACCTTCACAGCATCCTTATGTGTCAACTCAGATCCTTCTGGAAGCAGATGCTAAGATGGAAATAAAAGTTCAAGAGATGTATTGAGAAGAATGTCAGTTTAAGACAAAAGGGGAGAGGAAGCAGCAGTAGGCAGGGAGGGCTTTTGAGTAGAATGAAGATCTGATTCCTGTGAAAGGACTGGCAGGGGAGGAGAATTAGGTAGAGAGATCCTGAGACTGCAGTGCAGCTCTGAGAGTCTCCGCTGGGCATATGGGGAGCTCCTGAGCAAAGAGTGCTTGTCAGAGGAGTCCTACAACAGGCCTTGCTCTCGTTCCACTGCAAACTCAGTCACTGGCCAGAAGCAACCTGGGGAGAGTATGGCCCTGGCATGAATGCTATCACAGATGCCCAAAGTGCAGCAGTTGGAATTTGTCAGCTAACTGTACTCTCCCTGGCAGCTCTTTCTCTTTTGAGAGAGATCTTAGCAGCAATCCTTCATGACTGCCACAATCTGTGAAGTAGGCTGAGCAGGAACTGTTAGCCCCATTTTAAAAAGATTTCAGAGCGTTACAAATGTTGAGCATGAAAGTGGCAGAGTCCCAGGTCTTAAAGTTGTCTTTTTAAGTGGGTTTGTAAAGCTTTGTTGAAAATCCAGTGTGGTAGAGAGTCTTCAGACAATGGCCACCACCCATTTCTTCGATTCCTGTGGGGTACACCTGTTCCCCACATCCAGCAGTGGAGTCTATTGCCCCTCCTCTTGAATCTTGACAGACCTATCTATACCTTATTTTGACCAATAAAAATGTAGCTGAGGTGGCACTGCTCTGCAGACTCTAAGAGGACAAGCAGATTCCTCTTTTCCCTCTTGAAAACCAGTCACCATGTCCATATTCTGACCAGAACCCCATTCCAATTATAAGAGAACATCAAACAGAACCAAATTGAAAGATGCTTTATAAAATAACTCACTATATTTTGTCATAAGTGTCAAGGCCATGAAAGACAAAGCCAAGGAACTGTATGGATTAGAAGAGACCAAGGAGAAATGGCAACTAAAGGCACATGGGATGCTGAATAGAGTCCTGGGATAGAAAAAGAACATTAGAGGACAAAATACCAAACAATTTAATAGGATCCTTAGTTTAGTTCATGGTATTATACCAATGATAATTTCTTAGCTGTGATAATATATTAAGGTTGTATAAGATGTTAACATTAGGGGATCTTGAGTAATGGGTGTACAGGAGCTCTCTACTATTTTTGCCACTCACTGTAAGTCTAAAATTAGTTTAAAGGAAAAGTTAAACAACACAAAAGAGCCTGGTTATTCTGCCATTTGAGGAAGTCGGTCTGAGAGGATGCCTAAGTTAGCCTTCTGGAGAAAGGAGGCCAGGTGAAGGAACACTAAAGTGCCAGACATATGAGTAAAGTCTTCTCAAATCATTCAGACCAATTTAACTTCCAGTGAATACAGCCAAGTGAATGACTCTAGCCTCTGCCATTGGAGAAGTATGTCACAGCTAAGCCTTCCCTGAATTCCAGACTTACTGGACCATGAGGAATTACAAATGGTGATTCTCTTAAGCCACTAAATTCCACAAAGTTTCAGGGTGATTTGTTATGCAGCAGTAGTTTACTGGACCATCAATAGATCAAAGGCAGCAGGTTAGATAATCCCTAGGTTAAATTAGGCAATTTAATTTCCTCTTGAGTTGGAAAACAGGGCTGTTCTCAGGAATGTGATTTTTTTCTGTGATGTTATCTGAGGGATTCAATATTGACTTTTGGTTTCCAAACAGCCTCTTTACTCCTGAAATTCCATTCTTCAATTATCCCCATTAACTTAAGGCAAGTACCATAAAAAGTATTTTGTGTAACTGTAATTCTGGCAGATGCACTACAAAAGAAAAATGCTTGGTCAAATAAATTTGGGAAATAAGGTCATCTACTTTTTGAAGATTATCAATAAACATTAGTATATGAAAGTCTCTGACAAATCCTGCAATAACGAAACCTATGTAGCTTTATTTAATTTAGCATTTATTCCCAAAATTTATTCAACCACAGAATCCTAAGTGTATACATGCAACTAAATTTTCTTAAAGGAGATACTTTAGGGAATGCCAGGTGAGAGCACCGTGAGCTGCAAGGGATTTCAGATACAAAAGTGAATCCCCTGGCCTTAGAAGGGATCAAGAGGAGGCTGAATGTGAGGATTCTTCCCACATTCAGACATGGTAACCTTTAAACATCTTTCCCACTTCAAAAGTCTGTCAATTAATGGAATTTGCTTTTCAAATTCCAGTGAAGTGGTTTTGATACTATACAACCAGAGCCATGCAGCAAGGAGAATCTCTTTACTACAGCATAGAACATTCTAGAAGTTCCATTGCCAATGATATCCACCTCTTGTCATCTGTGATGCCAGAACCTCAACCACAGCTACCCAGAAGAACCAAGTGTCCCAAAAGAGCCAGTCTTCAAGGTGTATAGTCACTGTGTCTTGCTAATATTTCTCTTTCTTTCTTCTAAGGTTTGAAATGACATAATGTGTCTCTTCAGACTATTAGATACATGAGTTTCCCTGCTGTAAAGGAGTCTAGGAAATGCACTTTTTTCTTCATAGCTATTATAGTATAGGAAGGCACATTGGAAGTACCTGGAACAGGTGTTGGGTAAACCAATTTGCAACACTAGCCACAGAATGCTGCATCTACCCCATTCTTCAAATGACACATGCAAGGATGAGCTAGGCGTCATATCACAAATTTCATTTTATTCCATTTCCACCCAGGACTTAAAACCAATTACAAAGCGCAAAGCAAGACAGCAATAATAAACTCTGGAGCTATAATAATGATAACTGTATCATAAAACCCACTACTAAGATAATACATACTATATATATATATATATATATATATAATCATAGTTTTGAATTTTTTGTTATTATACTACTTGGATTATTGTTAATAGTAAATAAATAAATAAATATATATATATTACATTCCAGCAACTTTAGAAAACTAAAACTCTAACCCAATTTATTTATATATAAATATAAAACCCAATTTATTTATATATATATATATTATTTATTATTAACAACAATCCAAGTAGTATAAGAATAAAGAATTGAAAACTATGGTAATAAAACTCAGTGCTAATAAAACTCATTACTACAGTAAAATAAAATTCAGCATTATAGCGGTAATACTCTAGTAATAAGTAGACTGAATAATTTGGTATAAACCTCACTATTTCAAACTTAGTGTATTGCTCTTTGCAGTTAAGCACTTGTGTTCTGGAATTGGAATCCTAACTTCAAATCCTAGTTCTACTCTGACTTTCTGAGTGACATTGGGTTAGAGTTTTAGTTTGCTAAAGTTGCTGGAATGCAATACACCAGAAATGGATTGGCTTTTAGAAAGGGGATTTACTTAGTTACAAATTTATAGTTCTTTGGAGGGAAGACAGCTAACTTTTATCTGTATTCCTCTGTCACATTGGAAGGCACATGGTGACATCTGCTACCCTCCTCTCCTGGCTTCTGGTTTCAAATGTCTTTCCCTAGGGCATTTCGCATTTCCTCTCTGCATCTCCAAATGTCTAGGTCTCTGTTTGCTCTGAGCTCTGAGCTGAACTGTGCTGAGCTGCTTCTTTCTCTTCTGACTTTTTCTTTAAAGCCTCCAGCTGTGTAAATTAAATGTCACTTATTGTGGAAGGCACTCCCTTAGACTGCAGATGTAATCAGCCAGAGATGAAATTCATATGCTGATGATGTAAGTCTACAGCAGCAGAGCAATTGGGCACCATCACCTGGTTGACACCTGAACCTAACTGTCACAGTTAGTTAAGCAATTTAGCTGTAGTTTTTCACTGGGACTCAGGGAAAATAATGGTGTCTTCTTTATAGGGCTGTTGCAAGAATTAACTGAGAAAATTCAGGAAAGTGTCTGGCATATGGTAAGCACCAAATAAAAGTTAGCCTATAGGATATGGTGAGAATAAGAGAATGCATCAATGTAACTAATTTTCTGCTTCCCCAGGGACAGGAAACTGACCCCTGTTTTCTAGGCTTCTACAACTGGCCCTTGATGGCTCTCTATTACCTTGCCTACTGTCTTATCCACCTCTGCTTAGAGGGATATGCTGTCCATTTCCCTTCCTTGACTGATTTCTCTTTACAAACATGCAGTTTCAGGCCTGTATTCAATCATAACACCACGGGGATCTTGCCGAATATCTGTCTTTAATGCCTAGACTTTACTTGAGCTCTGGGATCTTCCTAGACTCTGAACCAGTCTCCTTGGGTTGTGGCTTTACAAAGAGATACATAGCTATTTGAGTCATTCAGAATTGGACTTAAATACTCTCTCTATTACTTACTAGCTACGTGACCTTGGGCAAGTATTTCACCTTTCTGAATTGTGGGTTCCCATGTGAAACAGGGTTAGAAACCAGTTTTTCAAAAGATTACTGTTTTAATTTCTTAGGCTACTCAAAACAATACCATGAAATAGTTTGGTTTATACAATGGGAATTTATTCACTCACAGTTAGAGTCCAAAACAAGGTATCATCAAGGCGATGCTGTTTTTTCCTGAAGACCATCTGCCTATGACCCTTGGCTTCTCTGCCACATGTCAAGGCACATGGTTGCATCTACTGATCTCTGCCTTCTCTTCTGGATTTCGTTGCTTTCAGCTTCTTGCTTTCATGGCTTTCTCTTTCTCTCTCTATCATTCAGTTTATAAAGGACTCCAGTAATAGGGTTAAGACCCATCCTGAATGAGATGGGTCACACCTTAATGAAGTAACCTCATAAAAAGGTCCTAATTACAATGAGTTTACACCCACAGGAATGGATTAAATTTAAGAACATGTTTTTCTGGGGTACATACAGTTTCAAACCACCACAGTATCTATGAAAAAAAAAACAATAAAGTGATTCTGGATGGTGCCTGACACAGGTCTTCGCTTGAGGCAGGTGCTTTGTACCTGATAGTCCACCCGCACTCCACTGTCCAATCCCGGGTCTGTCCCACAGTGCCATTATTTTTTATTTTAATAATGTATATATGGTAGAGAGCAGAGGGCTGGAGACTGGATCTTGAATTTGTTCACACCCCAGAAAACCAGATGTTGTGATTATTATTAATTTTCGGTTCAAGAAGAGAAGACTTCAGCCTGTTCCCTCGCGTGTTTCTTTTCCGAGAAGTCGAACTCAGCGAAAATTTTAAGAACAGAGGCCTCAAGTTAGCTGGGTTCTGCTTGAGAGATTTTGCTGTGTCTCTCCTTTGAGCAGGTCACTTCTAAGCCTCTTGCCAGACAGATACCTTACGTAATCTTCTACTTAATAATTTAATGACTACATTTTTTTCAAGACCCTGAATGGCCCTGGGGCTCTACAATGAATATCAATATTATTATCATAGTGCTGGGTTCATTGTTATAGTTATTATCCTAGGACTGATAACTCAAGAGATCACATTTTGGTATCAAATAGATTTAGGTTAAGTCCTAGGAAGTGAAATATTGAGTAAATTATGTCAGAGCTTCTCATTGCGCCTTGAAAAGATTGGAGGTGTGTAGAGACACAGATGGCCCTGGCACTTGGGTTACAGCAAGAGCCTATTGTGGCAAGTGCCACCAAAAATATTTCTTATGGCTGTCAGCACCTAACAATGTGCTGAGCAAATGGTACCCTTTTCTGTTTGTGCCTTGACATGACAAACCTTGGGTTCCTCATCTGTAAAATGATGATAACAATAGTGTCAATCCTGTAGGGTGCTATGAGGATTAAAATAATTAGTCTATGAGTGATTGTGAAAACCTCGTGTCTGATGCTCCTTTCATCTGTGGTATGGACAGATGAGTAAAAAATATGGACAAGAAATAAACAAATAGTATGGGGAACAAAGAATAAAATAAATTGAGTACATCGAAATACTAGTGGTCAATGAAAGGGAGTGGAAAGCATGTATGAGTTTTTTCTTTTTATTTCTTTTCTGGAGAGATGCAAATGTTAAAAAAAATGATCACGGTGATGAATACACAACTATGTGATGATACTGTGAGCCATTGATTGTAACCATGTCCGAAATGTCTGCATGTTTGTTCATTGTTTATAATAAAAATATTTTTAAAATTAGTTTACACGAAGTGTTTTGATCAGAATCTGGCACATAGGAAGTGACATATGTTAGAAATCATTGTTATTAGCTATTATCAATAATGGGTGTGCTCATAAATATTTGTAGTGGTGGCTATAATCCCAATACTACATTATTTATTTTGTTGCTCAAACTGTTCCAGCTTTGACCACTGGGAGTGCTCTCAGTTTGGCTCCCTTGACATGCTTCCATCCTTTTCTCTTCCTCAGTTGGACACTTTCTTACTTTCTAGTATTAAATGATACTCCAGGCTCACCTTGTATTTTCCCTCCCCTACCCAGCGCTAGAGGAACTCCTTTCTCCAAGGATCCCTGGTTTCTTTTATTAGAGAATGGTATTAGAAGCGAAAATCTGGGTGTTGGGTGAGACACCAGATTTTGATCTAAATACTTCTGCTATTATTATGGTAATGTCTGCTAGATGAGAAACTGAGTTAAATTGGCCAGCAAGGCATTATAAGGTGGTATATAGTACTTTCAGCATACTAAAATGGGAACCCTGCTGAAGGGAAATCTATGAAAAGAAAAAAAACAGAAGATGCTTTTATAGACAGTGTGAGAACCAATTATTCTGGAGTAGTGCTAGCACATTATTGATTCCTGGCATGTTGAGCATTGTTTTGTCTTTCGTTTTGCTCCTGTTATCTACTGCTGCATAACACATTTTCCTTAAACATAGTGGCTGTGGTGGTTTGAAGCTGTATGTACCCCTGAAAAGCATGTTCTTAAGTCTAATCCACTCTGGTGGGTGTGAGCCCACGGTAAGTAAGATCTTTTGATGAGGCTATTTCAGTTAAGGTGTGGGCCACCTCATTCAGGATGGGTCTGAATCCTATCCCTGGAGTCCTTTATAAACAGAATGAATTCAGAGAGAGAGGGAGGAGAGAAAGCTGCAGAAGCAAGCAGCTGAAAGCAATGAAACCCAGGAGAGGAGGGAGAGACCAGCAGACCCACAATGTTCTTTGCCATGTGGCAGAGGATTCAAAGATCTTTGGCAGCTGGTCTTCAGGAAGAAAGCACCACCCTGATGATGGCTTGATTTGGACATTATCATGGCCTCAAAAGTGTAAGCTAATAAATTCCCGTTCTTTAATTGGAACCCATTTCATGGTACTGTTTTGCTCTGCCTAGGAAACTAAAATAGTGACTTTGGACAACAATTATTTTATTATCTCTTTTTGTTTCCATGGGTTAGAGATTCATGAAAGGCCCTGCCAGGTGGCTCAGACTTGGGGTATCTCATGCAGTTTTGGTCTGTTGGTGGCTATAGCAACTGGGGATCAACCAGGCGTCTCTCTTTCTTGCATATCTCTTCTCTTAATTTGCAATCAGTCTCTTTCTGTCTCCTTTGGTTTGCACTTTGGGCAAATTTCCTTGTAAGTACTCCAATCATCTTGGATTAAGGCTCACCCTGATTCAATTTGTCCTTATCCAAACAGGATTTTGAAAGGTCCTATGTGCAAGTGTGTTCACACCCACAGGGAGGGGACTTAGGACTTGAACATATCTTTGTGGGGGACGTGATTTAATCTACCGTATCTCCCCTTTATGGGGTCTCAGAGCTTTCTCATGTGCTCTCTTCACGTGAACTGGATCTTCCTCACAGCAAACACCCTCAGAAGAGTCAGACGGCTTACATGGTGACTCAGGGTCCAGCACAAGGGTTCCAGCAAAGAAGTAGAAGCAGCCTCACCTTTTCTAATCCCTAGCCTTGGAATTCACTTCCACAGCACTGTTGTTTTATATTAGAGAAACTGTGGGTTTACAGGACAATCATGCATAAAACGCAGGATTCCCATATACCACCTCACCACCAACACCTTGCATTGGCGTGGAACATTTGTTACAATTGATGATAGCACAGTTTTATTATTGGACTATTAATTAAATTAATTAACTTAAGGTTCACTGTGTATGTAGTTTCCTGGATTTTTTAAAAAAATATCACTCTGCTACCATATATACTATTTGATATTTCCCCTTTTAATCATATTCAGATATATATTGGAATGCTGTTAATTGTGTTCACAATGTTGTGCTGCTAGCACAACCATCCAGTATCAAAACATTTCCATCATTCCGGACAGGAACGCTGTACATTTTAAACCTTAACTTCCCGTTCCCTGTCTCCGCCCTGTTCTGTGGTGAGTATCTTCTAGATTCCCACTCTATGAGTTCACTGCATTGTATTTGTTCTGAGTGAGTCACAGTTCACTCAGAGTGACAAGGAGGGGACACAGCTCATCTCCATGGGCGTGCGTCAAGGTCACACTGGAGGGCAAATGTGTGGAATAGCGGGCCTTGCTCTGGCCATCTTTGGGAGAAGAAAAATCTCACAGACACATTCACTCATACTTGCTACCAAGATTTCTAGTATTTGAAAATGTGCCATAAACTCACAAAAGTTGAAAGGGGCTGCCTTAAAATTGTGGTGACTTTATTTGGTGTCTTTTTTCCTCTCTTTTCACAGTTAGTGCTTCCTAGAGTTCCTTTCTTACCTACTGCGTCAGTTTGAAACTGTCGTGCACCCCAGAAAAGCCACATTTAAAAATCCTTATTCAGTATTGCACGGTGGGATCTTTCTGGTTGTTTCCATGGAGATGTGACCCACCTAGTTGTGGGTGGTAACTTTTGATCAGAGGGTTCCATGGAGATATGTCTCTACTCATTCAAGGTGAGGTTGCTTACTGGAGCCCTTTAAGACGGCAGGATTTTGGAAGGTGCTGACAGAGCCAACACAGCCAGAGATCTTTGGAGATGCAGAAGGAAAATGCCCCCAGGGAAGCCTTATGAAATGAGGAGAGAAAGCTAGCAGATGTTGCCATGTGCCTTCCCAGATGAGAGAGATGTCTAAAAGCCGGAGGCCCCAGCAGATGCCAGCCACATGCCTTCCCAGCTGACAGAGGTGTTCTGGTGGTATCAGCCTTTCTTAAGTGAAGGTAACCTCTTGTTGGTACCTTAATTTGGACATTTTCACAGCCTTAGACTGTAAACTTTCAACTTAATAAATCCCCCTTTTAAAAGCTGCTCTGTTTCTGGTGTATTGCATTCTGGCAGCTTTAACAGACTAAAACACCTACTATCTTTCATCTGCTTTTCCCATGTCATGTTTTCTGATTCTCTCTTTATGAGCATTGAAATTTCCTTTATAAATGCTATTTGCTTTTAGTGTGGCCACAGTGAGACATTTCAAATGGAGAAAGCACACAGATGAGAGAAAAGAGAAATGAAAAATGTAAAAAACAAGGAAAAATGAACAATAGAAGGGAAATAGGCAGTGGCATTGAATAATGTATGAAAGCACACAAAGAAGACACTGAATATCTTAAGAGTGGAGGTGAGGAAATAGTAAAGGATGGGGAAAACTAAAATTTTTTCACAGTCCTATTTTCTATAGAATAGTGAACCTAGAGAGTAGGGACGTGTGTTGAGGAGGTCCTCAAACCATACAAACGTTATGCAAAATTGTATGTATCAATGAGGGAAGAAGAGCTATAGCACTTATCAGAACCACAGAGAAGTATGTGGGCCAAGAAGCTTTAAAATACACTGATCCAGAATGTTAGAAGCTCAGAAAATGACCTACTGAAGGTCACGTGCTGGTAGGGGTCATTCATTCAGCAACATGTACCATGTATTTCCAGGGTGTATCGTCTCACTTTGGCCACACTTTGCTTCCCAGCCTGTGAAACATCTTGCTGTCCCTCCCTCACAAGTTTGTGCAAATGTTTTTGTCTCATTGTCCAATGAACATTCATTCTTTCTCCTATTATTCGTAATACTGTATATTCTATGCCTCTACCTTTACTAATTGTTATTTTCCCCTCTCCATTCCACAACTGAGCTTTCTCAGGACATTTCAACCAAACACACACAATACATACATACACATTATCCCTCCTTGCCCCCTGCTCCATCCAACATACACAAGGCTTTGTTCCTTTTGGCCAGTAGGTACTACGTTTTTCTTCTATGTGCAAAATAGCTGAAAAGATAAGAAATCTCCACGAATGGAAAGGGTATGACAAAATCTGGAGGTTGAGAAATCAACAGCTCTTTGTGATAGAAGTGACAAGTGTCTGTGGGTTCAGGAGGGAAATTTTTCCTTATCAAACATCAAGAGGGAGCTCTTTTCTTCCGTGCCACCTCATAACGTTTCAGAAAGGAAACTGTAATGAAGGCTGTGGATTAACTTCCAGTGAGAGCCACTAGATGGAGGTCCTGCCTAAAGAACACACTCGAAGCCTCAGAGGCTCCAATTTGCAAATTTCCTTCTCCTTGGTGAAAATATGGAGAGTTGGGGGCACCAGGCAAAACGCCAGTCTCTCCAAAGGGCTCTATAAATTTGTTTTGTTGCTGTACACACTTCTCTGTCTCAGCGATTCTCCATTTTCATGCTCTGGAATTGCCCCAAATATGGGTCATTCATTTGTCCTTGGTTCATTACACTTAAACAACTTTTTTCATTGCCTTTTTCCCTTTGAGTACCAGAATGGCTAGTTTTGTCTCTTACTCTGCATTTCGTGAATTTTAGGTCCTGCCTGCTTTTTGAAGAGTTCTTTGTTCCCTGAAAGGAAACCTTGCAAACACAGGTAATTCTCCCAGTCTTGGACCCTGAGCCTAAGGTAGTAAATAAACTCAGGCAAATTTGAGGGTGTGGGGTGGGTTGGGGTGGTAGTGAGCAAGTTTTTCTGTTACCAATTGCCCACAGTCATAATAGCTAAGCCATTTGGGAGAATTAATTTTTATTGCAAGAACTACTAGAAGGAAGTACGTATTTATTCAGCATATAAAACTACTAATTTAAACATACCATTGATTGATTAAATAAGCTGTAAACTCACAAATATTTGACATTTTTAGCTTCACACTAGAGATTTATAAGTTAACTGACAATTCACAAGGTTTGCATGTTTCCCTTTAGTATGTAAGAAAGTAACTTTTCAATTGACAAAGAATGATTTGTTTTTCAGTTGAGCTAGATGAAGGTTAGGTTACACTAACGGTAATCTTGGAAAAGCCTGATATCAAGAGTAGCTCTGAATCCATCCTTACTAAGGTAGCCAAGTTTAAGGTGATGGCAAGAAAAGTGGGGATGAAGGTGTTTCTTTCCCATGTCTTCAAAACTCAGTTAGGGACCTGACACCTTTTAGCCTCCACTTTACCTTTGCCCTTTTTGCAGCCAGTAGCAGAGAACGCGTTGGTCTATTGCTTGCTTGCTGGCCGCCCCTTCAAGGCTATCTTATCATCCCAGCTGAGTTGGCCAGGGGTGATTCTGTCAAGATCTGTAAGGATAACCTAAAGGTTTCCGAGTATTTAAAACAAAGGAAATTTTAATGCAGGTAATTAGTTACACAAGTGATGGAAGAGCTGAGAGGCCTAAGAGGAGCAGCAGTAAGGCAACCTAGAAATTAACAACAGCAAGAAAGCATGCTACTCCTAGGCTGGAAAGAAAAAGGGAGTAGGTGGTGTTATTTGAGCCCAGGATCTAGGATCAGCAGTGAGAAACTGAAACTATGTAAAGCCTGACAGAAGGAACTGGAACCACGGGGAAGATGCATCTGCTGCTTGGAATGCCACCTGGAGCAGAACAGGAGTGGGGACAAACCTTGTTTTCCCCCCTTCATCAGTTTTCTAGACTCTCAGTAGTGTCTTCCATTGACTGAACTCACAGGAAGCTAGCTGACAGGAGAGCCTGGGAAATTCTCACAGGGACCAGGCTCTTGGACACAGGGCAAAGCAGGTGCAGGATGGGTATAGTGAGTGAATATCCATACCAAGTAAGACCAATCAGAGTTTTTCTTCCAGGAATTGGGATTGGGTATTGAAACTAATGTCAATTGCTTTGGGGTGTTGGAACTGGGAGGTCTTGTAGAGCTAAGGCTGCTATTTCCTGCTTAAATAGGAGGGCATTAGTCTGGAAGGAGGGAGGGAAGCAGAAGCAAAGGGAGGAAAAGAGATAGCGACACAAAGAGAGAAAGAAGGAGGAGGATGAATAGGCAGAGAAGGAGAAGAAAGAATGAGGAGGGGGAGAAGAGAAAGAGAAAGGAGATGAAGGAAGAGGAGGGGGAGGAAAGATGAGAGAGTAAAGGGTGAAGGAGACACAAGGAGAAAAGAAATAGGAGATCATGCCATTCTGCAGGGAGAAAGAGTATGACCTTAGCTTCTAAAGTTCCAAGTCATGTTTCCTCCCTCTTGAGACTTGGCTTGTTTCCTGTCCTGAGGTTCTGTCAGATATACTTGTTGTTGAATAGATTTTTGGTATTTGGATCCTTTTAAATCTTGAACTACATATCCCTTCTTGATATGTTGTCCTCAGCTGCAAAGAAGCTCCCTCTTGAGTCATCCCATCAAACCTTTCCCATAATATCCTCCATCCTCTTAGCAAATCTGATCTGCTCTGTGTCCCAAATTGTGCTGGGGAATCACGTAGGTTAGTTAGATGCAGTCATCCAAGAAATATGCTCTCTCCTCCTAAATAACAATGCTTTATACCAGGTGCCTGCTAACTTCTGTAAAGGGTTAGATACTAAATATTCTTGGGCTCTGCGCGCCAGATGTCTCTGTCACAGCTACTCAATTCTGCCATTATAAACAAATGAGTGTGGCTGTGTTCTAATAAAACTTTAATCACAAAAATAGGTGAACCTGATTTGGCCTGTAGGCTGTAGGTTTCAGACCTCTGCTTTAGCTCTTGGGGTAATTTCATTGTTTCTTTAGATATTTTCTATTTCTTTCCCTAATAAAAAAGGTTTGAGTCACTGAGTGATGTGACTATGTGAGTGTGAGCTTCACCATATAGATGCTAGCTCCTGGGGGACATGGGACCTATGATGGGACCCATTGTTTGGCTCCTCCATCTGCCTGCTGACTTTGCCTTTGGACTTAGCCCAGTTGAAGATGTGACAGAAATCCAAAGTGTTTTTTTGGTTCCTTGCATGACCCTAAATGTTGCTGTTCTCTTGAATTCCGTCCTTAGCCACCTTCTCGTGTTCTCTACCATCCCCCTAATACACGGAAGGAACTCAATAATGCTTGTTGAAATTTTTCAGCTTATTTTTAGTACATAAAGTCACCTTATTGTTCTCTTAAATATGAACAGCTATGGTACAATGGAGATAGTATTGATCTGGAATCTGGAGATCCATGTTTATATTGCAGTACTACTGCTTATCAGCTGTGTGATCTTGGACAAATTGTTTTTATCACTTTGAGTCTCACCTTCCTTGTCTGTTGTAGGGGAACTGTAATCAGAGATGTGAGGATTCGAGAGGCTACTCCAAGAATAGTTCAGTTCTCAAAAAATTCTTTTCAGACTTTTCCTCTTCTCTTTTCAAGAATTATTCCCTTTCCCTTGAAAAAAATCTCACTATTTCTTGAATATGCATTATGCTATCTAGGGCCTCTTGAAGTCATATACATAAGCCTGATTAAAATCTACATTCCCAAGGGTATAAAAGTAAGTAACTTGTGTTTTCCTGTCTCCAGGTTTTTAAGTACTTTCCAAGCCTTCACTCTGTATTTATCAAAAATGCATGCTTTGATCACCGTTCTATGTCCATTTACTTTAGATTATGATGGGCTAGTTTACAAAAGACCAAACTTCCTACAGAAGCACTAGAACAGCTGAAAAATGTTTTAAAAAAATCTGTTTTAAGGTATCAGATGGTTACTAAGGCAGCAGAACTTGAGGGGTCAAGATCCCAGAGTAAAGGGGAACTCATTGAGTTAGTCCAACCACTCGAAGTTGCTTTTCCCTTAGAGGCATTTGCTAAGTTCTAAGTGGGCCAGATGGAGCGGTAGCAAAGCTGAGAGAAAGTTACACTTAACATCTAAGAGGCTGAGGGAAGAAGCAGAGCTGTTGGCTGTCTTACAGCTCTGCTGGTGAGATAAAAACTGGAATTCAGAGCCCATCAAGGACTACATGCTCTAAATAAAAGATGAAAGCACCGGAGAAACTCTGCTTAGGGATATCGTGACTTAGGGAAGACTCTTTTGACGGCACTCCTAATTTTAATTAAGTGAGTTTATATTCTGTAACAGAATGGGAATTAAATAAAAATGATCTAGAGTATTGTAGCATTTAAATTTGGCAATACATTCAAAAGAATCATAGAAACTTTGATACGTTTTGGCTTATAATAATATTTGTCAAGTAAAGACATTTTATTGGCGGTAAAGAAGGCCTTTAGGCACAGTTGAGATGAATTTTTATACATTTAACCTCCCCAAATTATCAAAACTTCAAATGTCTTCCATTTCACAGAATTTACTCTGAGTTGTCCAGCCACCTCAGCACCTGTAGAGAATATTTCTAATTACAAATATCACGGCCTACTGAGAAAAGTCAACCGAAAGTGTTGACAATTTCATATTGATTAACTATAAAATGAAACTTTAAAGATGGTTGCAGATAGTTTTATGAAAAAACTAAAAATAATCAGACAATGTAAAAATAATAGACAGACAGAGCTAAGCAACAGATTAAAGTATGTGAATATGTTCCAAAAATAGTCTGCTCATTTTTTAAAATTTTCAGATTATCAATACAAAATTTTTGGAAATTGTTTAATGTACATAGACATATGTTGTTTTAAGGTTTTTGAAAATGAGATTTTTGAAAATACGTTTTGAATTAATCCATTTTATAGGGCCAGGAATATAATAAAACTAATGTGTTTTATTATATTCCGTAAGTAAATATTTCTTAAAAAATATGGGACACACTTTTCCCATGAAGGCTTCTGTGACAGTCAAGCTCAGAAGTACTCTTTGCTGACTTTGAGCTTCCCAGAAACTCCATGTGGGAAGCTCACAGAGCTCTTATCTCATACTGCCCTTTATTCTGACCACTTGTGGACATCCTATCTCCTCAGCTGTGGGATTTAAGGAGTAGAGGTCAGAGAGACTCTGTATTGTACTTCTTTTTAGTTTCCCACCCCCACAGCAGACTAACTCTTACAAAGTGGGGAAAACACCCCACTTCTTATGGGTGACTATGCACTATTCATGCAGATTATCTCCTGATGTTTTCCAATTATGTAACTTAGATCATCAGAAAAGATAAACAAAGGAAAAATTAACTAGGAAAATGAAAAAATGTTAAAGCAATCAAAGTTAGAATAAAAAACAGACAGGACAAAACAGTAAAGCCAAACTGAAACATGATAAGGGAAAATGTGATAAATGAATAATCACAGACCCTAAAAAGCAATGAGATAAGAAGGCAGAATTAATGTGTAATAAATGTAAGCCAAAATAGACCAAGGACAATGAAAATAGAGTCAAGATGAAAGGAAAAAAGATTCAGAGAATAGCTCAAGCTAAAATGATAGAAAAGTAAATAAAGGTTTAGATGTATAAAAACGACATCAAGTGAAGAGAGTGTGAATTCAGCAGTGTGCTGGTTTGAATTTGTGGTGGACCCCAGAAAAGCCATGTTCTTTAATCCTCATTCAATATTGCTGGTTGAGAGCTTTTTGATTCTTCTCATGGAGATGTGACCCACCCAGTTGTGAGTGGTAACTTTTGATTAGATGGCTTCCATGGAATTGTGACTTCGTCCATTCCAGGTGGGTCTTGATTAGTTTCCTGGGGTCCTTTCCAAGAGGAAGCATTTTGGAGAGAGTCCTTTTTGAGAGCCACGAGAAGTAACAGGGCCTACACAGACAGAGACCTTTGGAGATGAAGAAGGAAAATGCCTCCAGGGTATGCTTCAAGAAACAAGAAGCCTGGAGAGAAAGCTAGCAGACCTCACCATGTTTGCCATGTGTCTTTCCAGTTGAGAGCAAAACCCTGCACATCAAAGGATGTTTTGAACCAAGGTATCTTTCCCTGATGCCTTAGATTGAACATTATTATAGCCTTGTTTTAATTTGGACATTTTCATGGGCTTAGAACTGTAAACTAGCAACTTAATAAATTTCCCTTTTTAAAAGCTGCTCCATTTCTGATATTACTGCATTCTGGCAGTTAGCAAACCAGAATAGGCAGCTTTAGGTGCTCTGTGGCTCACTCCAGCATGTGGAGACAATCTGAGCCTTCCTGGCTATACCAGTCCTTTCCACAGGACTAGAGACCTCACAGGATTCTGTGGAAAGGAGCTATGGCAGAGGACTCGCAGTGCAAGAGGCCAATTCCAGAAAGCAGCTTAAACCCATCATGAAAATTCTCTCTCTGAGGTCCGACTATTCAGGTGCAATAAATGGCTCCTTAGCAAACCACCTAAGTTACAGCTCCCTTCTACAGATCTGCGAACTAAGACCTACGATGAAGAAAAAGGTGCAATTACACTCAGTGATGGAGGTGGAGCCAACAAGGGAATTATCTTGGTTTAATTGGAGGCCTGTCCAATGAAAGATTCTACCATCAGCTTTTTTTTTTTTTCCTTTTAGAAAAAGGGAAATTATTTATAAAAGAAAAGTCACCTGTGTGAGCTACTCCACTTTTGGAATTAACATGTTTGACATTAACACTTGGGATGGAAACATGGAGTCTAAAAAGCAAAATCCTAAGGGTCAATTCAAGCAGCAGGTCAAGAGACATGGTCATTATTCAATCTCCCAGTGAAATAATCACTTTTCTGTAAACATCTGTCAGATGCTAAAAGTAGGAACTTAACACAGTACCACCCGATAAGTTATTTTAAGCAATATGTTTAAAAACAGGCAGCAGACATTGGTCCTCAAACAGCACCAGGCTGAGGTACTGCAGGCAGCTTTTCCAGGCCAGGACCCTCCTGCCCGGCCCTTCTCCCCTTCCCACCCACAGCCAAACCAAAGGGTCCCCACAGCTCTTCTGTTACAGCCATGGCAACGTTGGCTGGGAGGGAGATGAGGATGGGCCTGCCCTCGCCCTACCCGCCACCTTGGGCCCCTTGCTGGGAGAGGCTGAGGGTAGCAGGGTGGGGTGGGGTGGCGGTTCCAGGTGGGGCCACCTGGAAGTTCCTGGAGATCTGCCCCCTGACCTGCCCTTTTTCTAGGTCATTCACCCACTGCATGCTGTTAAGTGGGTTTTCAAGCATGTCTTCAAATGCTAACAGTGTCTTGGGGTTGGTCAATCTCAGCTGCACATCGGAGTTATCCAGGATGCTCGGAAGAGGGGGCCGTGGAGGGCAATGCCTTTATCCGGCTCTTCGGGAGAAGGTACCCGGCCCCCCAGCAGCCACTGCAGGCAGTGTTCTGCTGGTTGGTGTTTTCGCTCTGGAGGGCATCTATCACCTCCTTTCCATTGACCCCCATCTCCGTCAGGGCAAGACTGGCCTGCAGGAAACCATGCAGGCATCACAGGCCACACTCATTGAGACCCAGGCAGCAAAGCAAGGGCAGCGGTCATTGTGTGGAGGTCAGCCCTTGCCACCAGCAGCATCTTAGCAGAAGGGACTTTAAGATAACCCCACAGGATTTACAAATAAAGTATCCTTCTTTGTGTTTTATTCAACCAGTTATGGGTTTTCAGCGTTCTGAAGTAAGACCAAGGCCCTGGGGCTCCTGGTGGGGCGTCCCCGGGGCCTGGGCCAGCAGAGGGAGCTCTGCTCACCAAGGTGAATTCTGCATAGTACTATAGGGCAGGTCAGGGCCTGGAGATCCAAGAATGAGTTGTATTAGAGGAAGTCCACAGAAGAAAATTTGATTTGTTGGAGACAAAAACGTCAATAGTAATTTGTGGGAGGAGGAAAGGAGGTTGTATTCCATTTTGTTACCAAAAAATAAAAAAAAATTAAGGATTTCATGACATTTTCAAGGGCTTCTCTTAATCCTCTGCAGTGTAGAGTGTTCCCTTCTGAAGTCCCTTGAGCCACCTCTCTTTTCAGGTTTCTTGCTATTCTGCCACATCCTCCATCATCAACGGGCTCTCTCTGACAGGAGGAAACACTGTGCCTTCTGCAGGGCATACCCGTTCACCCTGCAGTCCATCTAGACTGTTCTGTCAAGTGTCTCAAACAGAACCTGGTGGTTTGGACTAAGGTAAATCAGAATACAGGGTAATGGGGGATATTGACTCAAGTTTAAAACTTTAACTTCTGTGTGAGACCAAAGGAAGAGAGGTTTAGTTGGTACAAATTTATATTTTCTGTAGCACAATATCTAATTTAACATGTATAGTCAATTTATTTAAACAACATAATTGCATGGAACCTAGAAAAAGGAATGAAGTCTTGCTATTCTGCATAGGTAACAGATCTTCTTGTTCTTTGCTCTGATACAACCCAGAGTATTTTGGACAGAAAATGAAAAAAGTGTTTGCAAAGGCCCCTTGAGGGACTTAGAAAAATGTGGAAATATTACACCTCCCCCCTTGGGAACCCCTGTTATTCTTTCTAGCATTAGGGACCCCCAATTCAATAAGTCAAGCCCTTGATCTTTGGATCCACCATTATGAAACTTATTCCTGCAAAGGAGAGGCTAAGCCTGCTTATAATTATGCCTAAGAGTCACATCCAGAGAACCTCTTTTGTTGCTCAGATGTGGCCTCTCTCAGCCAACTCTGCAAATAAACATGCTACTCTCCCCTCTACGTGGGACATGACTCCCAGGGGTGTAAGTCACCCTGGCAATGTGGGACAGGACTCATAGGGGTGAACCTGGCCCTGGCATTGTGGGATTAGGAATGAGAGGGGAGAGAAATGGAACAAAATAAAGTTTCAGTGGGCTAAGAGATTTCAATAGAGTCGAGAGGTCATTCTGGAGGTTACTCTTGTGCAAGATTTTGCCAAATATTTCAAACTACCACAGTATCATGCCCCAACTAAGTGTATTCCTGAAAGTCCTGGGGTACCCTGGGTTCTATTTAAGTCTCTGTAAAAGTTTTTCTTAGTAAGTTTATTTTCTCAGAAACTTAGGGCTTCCAGATTGATCCTAGGCCAGATAAGTCCTGAAACCCAGGGGTACTATACCAGTCTTTCCAAGAACAACAACCAGATTCTTTCCAGCACAGAAAAAGTTAGTGGTCATTGCCCAGATATCCCTGAAGAGTGAGAGAAAGAGTAAATGAAAGGAAGGAGGTTTAACTGATAAATTAGTATTTAACAAATGACCTTGACTACTGCTTATTATATAGATATTTCTTTTTGAAGTCTAGTGTTTTAGAATAGTTAAAAGGAAATGGGAAGTTGTTGAACTGTAATCCACTAGCCCTGGTCTTTGATAATGATTGTATAACTACATTGCCAAAAAAATACCCAAAAAGGTCAGTTGTCCATGTTTGCATGGCTCTACATCTGGATGTTTACTTTTGTTCCACTGATCTATATCTAAATCTATATATCTAATCTGTTAATACCACACTGTCTTAGTTAACCCACCTCTATTGTAAGTCTTAAAATTGGGTAGATTGCAACACTAGCGCTCAATAGGAAGGAGGGGTTAGGGGTATGGGATATATGAGGTTTTTCTTTTCATTTCTTTTTCTGGAATGATGCAAATGTTCAAAAAATGATCATGGTAGGGAGGTTCAGTGGTAGAATGCTCGCCTTCCCTGTGGGAGACCTGGGTTCAATTCAGAACCATGCACCACCACCCCCCCCAAAAATGATCATGGTGATGAAATACACAACTAAGTGCTGGTCATGTGAGCCACTGATTATATGGATTTGGATGGATTGTGTAGTGTGTGAAAAAATCTCAATAAAAATACATTAAAAAAAAAGAGAGAGAGAGAGAGAGAACCTGATGGAGAAAGACTTCAACTGGGGGCGGCAACCAGGAAGGGTGCTTTGCTGGAGCCAAGCTGGATAAGCGGTTCGTTCATAAGCCAATATTTTCTGTTTATGGTCCTGTGTGCTTTCCTGGGTTCTCCCTAGCTCCAGGTTCGGTCAATGAACTCTGGGAGAAAAGCCCACCAGCTGGGCCTGGGCTGGGATCAGGGAGCTGATGCTTCCCAGGGGCAGAGTTTGGTTTGGGGTGATGGGAAAGATTTGCTCAAGGATGGTGGTGTTTGTAGCACAACACTGTGTGTATAATTACCACCCCTGAACTGTATGCTTGAATGTGGCTAAGATGGGAATTTTTTTTTGCTATATATATATTACCACAATAAATTAAAAAAAAAAAATAACCCCACAAGGGGTGCGAAGGCAGTTCAGTGGTAGAATTCTTGCCTGCCATGCAGGAGACTCATGTTAGATTTCAGACCCACGCGCTTCCCAAACAAACAAGCAAAAATAAACAATCTAAAAACCAAACAAACCAAAATTCAGCAAATGATGCTGCCATAAGGGCATTATCACATGGAAAAAGAATGAAATGTGACCCTCACCATACAGCATACAAAACAAACAAATAAAAAAATAATCCTCCGGAACGGTACAACACAAAGGGTAACCCTAACGTAAACTATGGACAATAGTAAATAGGATAATTATAATAATATTGTTTCATCAGTTATAACAATTGTACTGCACTAATACAACAGGCTGACAACAGGAAAACTGTTGTGGGTTGGAGGTGGTGTAAGGGAACTCCGTACTTTCCGTTTGCTTTTTCTTGTAACCTACAATTGCTCTATAAAATTACTTTAAAAAAAGGGGGGGTGGCAGGGTCTGCTTGGCTTCCTCTCTGCCCTTCTCACAGGCCCCCTGAGTTAGCAAGTGACCCTCTAGGTCTCTGTAGAAGCCCCCCCCCACCCCAACCCCACTGAAAACCTGCAACTCACAGCTGGGAAAATCGTTATGAGCTCATTTCCAAGAGACTACAGAAGCAGCAGCTAATTATTTAGGGAAAACAGACACCTGGGCTCAAATGAGCTCACTTAAAACTGATCTTGGAAACTAAAGCACACCCCCTGCCTTTCTGTCTCCAGGACCAGGAGGCGACAGAGCTCGTGATCAGCCATGCAGGCCCTACTGTCACCTAGTCACTGTGCTCCCGGCGAGGAAAGGGCAGCTCTACCTATAAAGCCCGACAACACCTACCTGAGCATCTCTAGTGTCCTCATCTCCTCCTCCTCGGAGGTCGCCACTTTCCCCTTGGCTTCCAGGGAGACTTGTCCTGGAAGAGGTGTGTGCTGGCTGGACCTCCCACAATTTGATCTTGCTCAGTTAACCACTCCATGGCCTGAATTACTGACACGTGGTTCAGCCCAAGCACTGTTGCGGCTCTGCCCTAGAAGCCCATCTCTGTGAGCTGGCTGGCACAGAGCAGCCTTATCCATTCACTCTTCTCTTCATCCAGCATAACATTTGCCTTCTTAAATAATTCAACTGCATCAGGGTCCAGTGCTAACAATCTAGTGAGATTATCTCCCCATATCAAGATCCTTGACTTAATCACATGTCAAAGTCCCTTTTGCCATATATAATAACGTATTCATGGGTTTAGGGGTTTAAGCACATCCATGAGAGAAACCAAGATTTTCCTGGGTTGCATCTGGACATCTCTCACATTTGGTTGCACCAGGGCCCATTCCACGTTGCACGACAGCAGGTTGGCTGTGACTCGGAATCTAGCATCTCTATCTGGAGCTTTCTGGTCTTTTTCTTCTTTTCTTCTGCTGACAAGTTAGCCATCTTGGAAGTTGGGCTGGAGCGTGGTTATCTTTTTTTTCCCCTTTTTAATCAACAATAAGACATCTTTATCTTGAGTGTTCTCTTTTAAGATGGTTTTGGCATCACTCAGCACCCTCTCTGAAGCAGCATGTATTACTTTATGTTGAGTCATACTTTGGGGGACTTCCAGGTTCCCATGTCTACAGTGCTTGAGGCAGCGCTCCTTAGTTCTCCACCGAGGTGTCCTCGGTCGCCTCCTTGGCGCCTTCGGCCATGCAGGTGAGCAACTGTGGCACTTGCTGGAGAGTATCTTCTCGTCTTGCACAAACATCGCTGCTGGCTGAGGTTTCCTCTGCTGGTTGCCTGGGCCCTGTAGGTCACTGCAGCAGGTGGGTGGGGTAGGGCATCAGCATCCTCTTGAGTGATATTTTTTGTATCTGAAGTTTTGGAATTGACCCAGGTGTGTTTATATGTCCTGGATGGTTAATTAAATACTTTCCTTGGAATCCATTCCCTAGATCGCCTTGCTTGTTCGTGTAGAGGTGCACAGCTGGGATGTGTCCAAGAACAGTGATTTCTCATCAAGGACACAGGAAACCTTGTCTATCTGGGGTGAATTGAGTTTGAGGCAAGATTGGAGGAAGTGAGCGTATGGTCTTTCAGAAACTTGGTTGGGTTTGGTGGAACAGCTGGGAAACCTCCTCAAGGAACTTTGTTTTGCCATGTTAAGTAATAAACCCACCAGTTTAAGTTCACCAGTTTAAGGTGTTGAAAAACTGGGGGACTTTATCCAGCCTACCAACGGGGATTTTCATGTGCTATCATTTTGGTGGATGGCATAAGTATCCTTGCAGAATCACCTACACTGTCTGCCTTGTTCTTCAGCCACTTGTTTTCAGCAGTGTTCTGGTGATAGCTGGAGGCAGGAACTGCCTTGTGGCTTCCTTATATAAGCCAGCTGCCTTGGGGCTGACTTTGGGACTCTACTTTCTGTTCAGTGGCTTTATGAAGTTAAGGCTTCTGGGTGCTTTAGGAAGAAGAGAGCTGAGGGTTGCATGAAAACTCTGTAGCATTACAGTATAGATATGTTTATCCAACAAATGTTTACTTGGTACTAATTGGGTACCAAACACTCTGCTGGGCATCAGAATCTCCTTGGTGAATATGCCTTATTGCTCTGATTTTGTTGATTTTGCTTGTTTACTGTCTCTTCACAAGTTAGAATGTAAGTCACATTAGAACAGAGAACTTATGTCTTATTCACCAAAATTCCCTTGTGTCTTGTTTTTCAGGGATATTAATGGTAAATTCTCAATATATTTTTTTCTGAGTAAGGGAAAGATATGATTTTGAATTCAGTTTAGTAGGCCAGACCAGAGGTTGGCAAATTATGGCCACATTTTATTGGAATACAGCTATGTCTTCGACTGTTTCATGCTACAATGGCAGAGTTGAGTGGCTATAACAGAGACTAAATAGGTTGCACTTTGGTGCTAAAATATTTACTATCTTGCCCTTAACAGAAAAATCTTTCTGACTGCTGGGCTGAAAAATAAATAGCAATTATATTGAGCACAGTATGGTCCATGAAAGGAAGTATATTATAGGATGTCTTAGGAGCACATGAGAGAGGTACCACTTTGGTTATTCATGGAACTTCCTATGCTCTCAAAGTCATGCCTTCAGAGTGGTCCTTTAGGTGATCAGTTAGTCTTGGAGATACCCATTGCCCTAGAACTCATGGTCCCTTTTGATCCTGCAGGTTTGCTACTTTCGGGTCACCCATGGGAAACTCTGTTGATGTTGGAAACTCTAGTGTCTAAGACAGACTCTAGAGTCCTTTGGTGGCCAGTCTGCCTTCCTTTCCATCTTTTTTGTTGAACTGTTAAGGGCTAGGGCTTGGCTTCCTTCTGTTCACACCTCTGTCTTTTTCCCCAGGGTCCTACAGTCATCCCCTTGTCACTTTTTTCAGTCCCCTGACCTTCCAGGTAGTCTAACATATCGAATTTCTTCAAAAGATGTAAAGATTTGCAAAACACTGTACCTTCTATTTTTCTCCCATCCAGATCCCCAAGGCAAGGAATTACAAGGTTTGATTACCTATTTGGAATAGGTATTTGGCAGAATTGGAGATAGCAAACAAAAATTGATATTTTAAGAAATTACCTTACCTTATTTGTGTCTAAGCACTTTAGACTATTATCTGAAGGCAATATATTTTAAGAGAATGGTATTAAGGAAGAGAATGGTTTTAAAGTAGAGAGTGATAGGATTAGCTGTCATGGTGATAACTAATATTTAACAGGTACATGCATTAACCATTCAGTCTTAAGGAACTGCTATGGCAGCATGTTACATATTTCTTAATAATCAGCTGTACTTATGGTTTGGGTGTTGTTCTGACTGTCAAGGGCAGAATGGATGAGAGGCACTAAAGAAAGGTGAGAGAGGAGGGTTTATACTGGCCTTGGAAATTGTCAGTGCGAATGAATTGGAAGGTACAGAATCTGGAAATCTAGAATCAAAAGGATTAGGTGAGTGATTGGATGTGGGATGTGGGGGCGGGGGAGTGAAGGAGAGGCATGGATCACTCATAGACTGTGGGCTTGGGCAATAGAGTGGATGGTGGTGTTCCCTGAGGAAACAGGGTGGAGCAGCCTGTTCGTAGTGTGTAGGGGAGATTTGGAATTAGCTTTGATGGGGGATTGGACTTTCTGCCCTACCTCTAGTGCCTGTCCTTTCATTGCTTGGCAAGTGCCTTCGGTACCCCAGGAAAGAGAAGACCCCTTATGCACAAATGGCAGACACCCCTACATCGAGGGAACAATTTTGTTTTGTGCTAGTCCGGCTCAGTTGTCTAAGAAAGGTGCATGTATTCTGCGGACATAAACGTTGACTAAGTCACTCTCTGCTAGCCTGCCAGCATTTCTGTATGTGGGTTTTATTTTATTAAACTTGGAACCCTGTAGTCTAATTTTTGTCTCTTCTATTTTAGATCCAAATAGTTCTATGTGGCGTTTAAGATCACATAAAATCACAATAAAACCATCGTTTCCATTCTGACTCTATTAAGTTATGTTTTTAAAAATTTTTCCTTCAAAATAAGCTTATAAACCCTTTAGAACATAACACATGCTGGTTCCATTTACTGTGATTCTAAAGAGAGAGATTTCCTGATGGGACAATATAGATAAAGCATGTGATGAAATTGACATTTTGCCTACATTTTTTTCTAATCCCAAATATCTGGGAAAAGCCCTCTCCCATAAGGGACAGGCTCTGACAATATTAAAATGGTAATATTTTAGACTGTAAAATTATAATCTGCCATAGAAGAAGGAAAAAGTCATAAAAAGGGAATATTTAAAACTACTTCCCCGCTATGCTCTCCTCCATCTCTTCCTGCATTCTTTTCTTCCTCTTTTTCCATCTCCTCTTCCCCTTTATTTCCTTTTACCCATATAGTAAGTTCTGATTACTACACAGTAGCCTAAATGCCCTCCTTGGCCTAGAAATCCCCAAATAGAAAGTAGCCAAGAGATTAAGGACTGCATTTGTAAAGAATCAGATGATGGAAACTGTTCAACTTTTTTTCCAAATAAAATTTTATTTCTGCTTAAGTCCAAATTCCTTTCATTTAAGCGGTATGAAAACTTAGGAGCTCTTCAGAGAGTAAAATAAAATGTTAAAAGCAAAATTCTGTTGGTAATTTCACAATACTACAGCCTGCTATTTCTGCCTTTTCCTTAGACCCAAAGCCAGAGGCAGACAGATGTGCTTAACATGTAAATGTGCTTTCCGAGTCAGTTTAGTTTTTCAAAATTCAAGAAGGGCTCTGTAATCTTCAGTCAATCCTCGGTGACAGCTAAACAAATCAATTCATCCAAAATAATTGTGTTGAACAAATATCAAATATAATTATGATCAAATGTTTCAGAGTCTTTTGCTTTCCAAAATGTGTGCTTTATACAACCACAAAGATATTTTTGAACTAGGATTTCTGTCCTGAGACAATGGTTATTTGATCACTGTGGGTCAGAGGTGGCGGAAAGAAATGTGCTGACCTGAAAATACATGGCAGGCAGTATAAAATTATTTTTTTGAGAAAGAAGGAGCTTTCCTCAGATGCGCTTTAGTCTGCTCTTTGTTGGTTTTATTTCTCTCTCCTCATTTAGAGCTTCTACTTGTTCTCTCTCATCTCCTCAACTTCGTCTTTCTGACTCCTTTGGACTAGATTATCATTTGATATGTCTTCTTTATTTATGTCATTATTATAGATAAAATATCTCATTATTGTTTTAATTTATAATTTCCTGATTACCAATGAAATAGAAAACCTTCTTGTTTATTTATTGGCCAATCACATTTTTCTTTTCTAAATTGCCTATTCCTGTCTTTTTCCTATTTCTTTATTGGTTGCCATTTAAAAATTAATTTGCAGTTCTTTATATTTTGTCTACATAAGTCATTTGTTAAATATTTTGAAATATTTCCATTCAGTCCATCATTTGCCTTTGATATTTATTTATGTTGACTTTTGTTGTATAGAAGTTTTACGTTTCTCTGTGGTATGATCTTTCCTTTAACTTATAGCTTTTGAGACTTGTCTAGGAAGGTCTTTCCTACTCCATAATTATAAAATATTCTCCTATAGTTCTTATTATATTTTTTATTTGTCTTTTTATCTTTTAACTCCATAACTCCATAATCCAACTGAAGTTTATTTTTGCATATAGTGTGAGGTAGGGGGTCTAATTTTAATGCTTTCAAAACGGATGGCTAAGTGTTTTAATGATATTTGTTGAAAAGAATATCTTTTCCCTATTGATATGAAATGTCACTTTTATCATAAATACACAGATATGTTTCTGGACTCTATTCCATACCATAGAAGAGTCTTCTATTCCTGTGCCAATACCATGGTTTTCATTACAAAACTGTGGTTTGCTTCAATATCTGGTAGGTTAGAAACCCCTTGTTCTTCTTCCTTTTTTTTTATTTTTAATGTTCTTGGCTATTCTTGGGCATAAATTTTCAAATCAGCTTGTCATAGTTCATAAAGAATCCAGTTGGAATCATGTTTTTAATTTTTTTTTAATGTGAACTTTTTCCACATTAAAATTTGAAGAGAACTGACTTTTTAAAAATATATCCACACAGGATCATGGAATATCTCTGCATTTGTTTAGGCCTTTTAAAGGGCTATAGTAAAGTTAAAAACAATTTTCAGCTAAGGCTTTCACCTTTGTGTTAAATGTATCCCTATGTATTCCAATTTTCCTTTTAAATCGACTTCTCTAATTGGTATTACTGGTCTATTTTGGCAAAGATTTTGCTGCTGTTCCAGAGAAACTAATTTGTTTGTCATTTAAGAGTTTGTCAAACTGAATTTTAAATAGAAAACAGAAGTCCTAGAATCACAAAACATGGGATTGAGTCCCACCAGCCCTAAATGATTACTGTAAATCATTCAACTATTTTTGTCCTCAGTTTTCGCATCTGTAAAATGGAGTAATAATTCTAACTACATAAAGGGCCAATATGAGTGTCCAGTGTGATGCTATGTGAGCATATGCACTATATGAATGTAAAAGACTATTGGTAGAATTCTTACTTTTCATTAAAACTCTTGGAGAAAAGGTGAATGAGTAAACATTTTTATGGATTTAGGAAGATCTGAAAGATTCCTGTAATGGAAATGTCCCTGCATGTTACATTATCCCTGCAAGTTAAAGTAAGAGAGGTAATCCTTAAAACTTGTCAGAAAATATTTCAAAAGCCCTCTAGGTTCACTGCATATGTATATTACGAGAGTTTCAGATTGTACAATAGTTATTATTCATTGAGCATCTTCTAAATTCCAGGCATAGTGCTAAGCATTTTACGCATATTATTTAAATCTACAAAGAAGATAGTGGTGTCCCCATTTTAAAGATTTCTTGCTTCTTTCAAATTTGCTGAAAAATTATAAGAATAGTAAAAAGGACTTCAAATATGTGTGTGCGTACATACAAATACACGTATATGGATATGATTCATACTTTTTATTCTTGTATTATTATTTTTGAAAATTACAGATTAAGTTGCCGATGTGAATCTTTGCTACTCCTAAATACGTCAAGAATGTGCTGCTAATAAACCATACCGTAGTCAACAGAACCAAAAAATTAACATCAGTAAAATACTACCACTGAGACCAGGATATCATTTACATTTTGGTGATTATCCTAATAACAACATCTTTTCCCATTTGCTCCAGGGTCTATTCTAGGATCACTGGTTGCATTCAGTTGTCATATCTTTAGTTTCCTTTGATCTGGAAGTTTTTCATTTTTTTAACTTGTCATTCATGACCTTGATGTTTTTGAGGAATATTAGCCAGTTACTTTGAACAATATTTTCAGTTTGGGTTGTCTGATGTTTTCTCATACTTATATTAATGTTCTGTGATTATTTTCCCTTTGGAAAGTATCACACAAAATGATGCTGTTTTCCTCTCAGTTCTTCATAAAAGGAAACGCATTTGGCATTCCTTTTTAAATGCAACTTTATTGAGATATATCCATATACCATATAACCATCCAAAGTGTATAATCAATAGTTTGCAGTATCATCATATAGTTGTGCATTCATCACCACAATCAATTTTTGAACACTTTCATTACTCCAAGAAAATAAAAAATAAGTATAAAAATAAAAATAGTAAAGAACAACCCATACCCCTTAACCCTCCCCCCATTATTTATTTATTTTTTGTGTTTATTTTCTTACTTATTTGTACATACACTGGATAAAAGGAGTGTCAGCTACAAGGTTTTCACAATCACATGGCCACACTGTAACTGCTGTATGACACTCATATTGACACTCATATTCAAGAATCAAGACTATTAAATTATGGTTCAACAATTTCAGATATTTCCTTCTAGTTATTCCAATACACTACAAACTAAAAAAAAGGATATTTAGAAAATGCATAAGAATAACCTCCAGAATGACTTATTGACTCTATTTGAAATCTTTTGGCCACTGAAACTTATTATGTTTCATTTCTCTTCCCCCATCAGTCAAGAAGGCTTTCTCAATCCCCTGGTGCCATGTACTAGCTCATCCCTGGCAGTCCTGTCCTACGTTACCAGGGAGACTTACACCCCTGGTAGTCATATCCCTTGGAGGGAGGAGGGCAGTGAGTTTACCTGGAGAGTTGGGATAGGGAGAAAGACTACATCTCAGTAACAAAAGAGGTTCTCTGGGAGTGACTCTTAGGCATAAATATAAGTAGGCTTAGCTTCTCCTTTGCAGGAATATGTTTCACAGGGGCAAGCCCAAGATCGAGGGTTTGGCATATGAAATTAGTTGTCCTCAAAGCTTTTTAGAATAGCAGGAATTCCTCAGGTGGGGAAGTTTATTATTTCCATATTTTCCCCCAGTACCTCAAAGGAACTTTGCAAATACTTTTTTATTTTCTGCCCAGATTACTCTGGGATAGATTGGGGTATCCCACTAACCTATACAAATCAACAAGGTCTCATTCACTATTCAATGTTCCATGTAATTATAATGTTCGAATAGACTGACCATACAAATTAAATTGGATAGTGTGCTACAGAAAATATAAACTTTACATCAAATAAATATCTCTTCCTTTGGTCTCACGCAGAAGGTGAAATTTAAAATACAGTCCATATAATCCTTTACCATATAGTCTGATTTACCTTAGTCTTAACCAGATCTTCTTCATTCATATCTCTAACTGAAGTCTGATCTCCTTTACAGCATTTTAAACAGTTGTTGTATGGGGTAGTGCTGACTTTCAGAGCTGCAGAACTCTAGCTCTGAGTCTCAGGTGTCATAGAGATAATTGAAGTTCCAGGGAATGACCAGGTTATACCCAAGGAGATCAGCATCTCAGAATTTAGAAATAACCATTACAACTCAGGAATAGATGTGGTTGCTATAAGAACTTAGAATCTAGGAACCTTTACAATAAGCCTTCCCCTGATAATTTATGCTATCAAATTCAATTCCCAGTATTTGCACATTATAATTAGTCCATGTTAGTGAGGCATTATAATATTTGTTTTTTCCATTCGGGCTTATTTCCTACAACATATTGTCCTCAGGTTCCATTCACCTAGTTGCATGCCTCACAACTTCATTCCTTCTTGCAGCCACTCAGTGTTCCATTGTATGTATATACCATGGTTCATCCTTCCCTTCATCAGTCGATATACCCTTAGGCCACCTCCATCCATAGCAATTTGTGAATACCGCCGCCATAAACACCAGTGTGCAAATGTCCATTTGTATCCCTGCTTTCAGTTCTTCCAAGTTTATACCTAATAATGGGACTGCAAGATCATATGGCAACCCTAGACTTAACCTCCTGTGGAACCACCACACTGCCCTCAGATGGACTGTACCATTCTACTTTCCTTTCAACAGTGAGTAGATACATCCCTCTCTCCACTTTCTATCACTTGTATCTCCCTGTTTGTTTTTTAAAGGTTTATTCATGCACCATGCAATCCATCCTAAATAAACAATCAATGGTTCTTAGTATAATCACACAGTTATGCATTCATCACCACAATCTAGATGAGGAGAATTCCATGTTCTCCTCAAAGAAAGAGGAAGAGGAAAAACAATTTAAAAATGAGTAAAATAAAAAATAATAAAATAAAATTAAAAAAAGGAGAAACATCACCACCACCAAGAATCCATACCTCTCCCTTACATCCCCCTCTTATTGGCATTTAGCTTTAGTATATTGCATTTTGTTACATAGAAGTCTATTACAATGTTGCTGTTAACTATAGGTTCTAGTTTGTATTGACTGTATTTTTTCCATATACCATCCAATTTTCAACAGGTTGAAATGTTGATATTCAATTTGTTCTCCCATTAGTGTTTAAGTTTCGGTCAGGACAGTTTTGTCACTAAGGATGAAACACACATCTGGACTTACCACTGCTAGAGTCTCCCTATTTTAAGTGGAAACACAAATACCTGTGTAATCACTTTTCTGTGTGCACCAAAAAGCAAAAGGTAAAATTTGCCAAAAATCAGCATTCGGGGTACGGATCATCTAGTCTGGTTGGCTTATTAGATGGGTATATTCTTTATAAATACATGTTGTTTTTTAAAGTTAATTTTAACACATAATGGTTGATGCTAAGGGATGGCAGATGGCAACTTGGGATGTCTTACTTAGCTGATTTTTCAGTTGGATCTTGGTTCAATTTCTTTAGCAGATAATCCCAACAGGGAATAATTTGGTGATGGTTTCAGAGGTGGAATTCTTCAAATATGTGATCAGGTATTCCTTTGCTTCAAGGGAAAGAAGGTACATTATTCATCATCACCAGTGCTTTCAGTCATATCCAAGAAAAAGAGCCAGATTTTTCAGAGATCATTAAATGCTAGCTTTCATGAAGGTTTCACTTTAATTCTGATTGAACCCAATACATCAAAGAGCCAGACTAAAACCTGAAATATTGAAACTGCCAAATCATTTTTCTTTATTGCATATTTATATTCACTGTTTCCTTCTTTCTATCCACCTCTGGCCCAAAAATCAGGTCTCTCTAGGTAGGACTTAAATCAAAACAACCAGGGTGGCAAGAACTGTAATTTTGCAAAGGAAACGTGTGATTTATATCTTAAAATGGAACTGCATGTCTATATTCATTGCATCTTCTCAACCCATGCCCCATCAGCACTGAAGAATTAGGTCCTCTATGTATGACTTACTTGGAACAACTCGGGTGGTAAGAGTTGCAATTTTGCATAAATGTATTAGAAAGAAACCTTGTGATTCATGTCTTTAAATATATAGTGAACACTAAGCAGCTGGGTCAGCAACTGATATTTCTTGGAGAGAAACTGTAGCAGTATTTGAGTTCATGAAGTATCAGTGACAGTGATATTTTCCATATGGTTTCCAAGAATACGCAGCTTAGCTTAGGGTCACTGCTTACCTCATAGGTTAACAAGCCAGAAGCACCTTTTTTTTTTGTACTCAGGGTAAATGTTTTCTCATTCTATTGATTTCAGCCATTTGAGAACGTTTATAAGCAGCATCTTCCTGGCCACATCTTAGAATGACCATTGGGAATACTGCTTTCTCCAAAAACAAGAAAGGAAAATTCCCATTCTTTTACTTATCAAATGTGAAACTTGCATAATTCCCAAAAGAAAAAAATCCATCCCTCCAAGATGATACTTTGCTTGTTATTCAGCAACCAGTCATTAAGTGTTTTCTTGGTCCCATGTACACTGTTTATTGTAAATATAACAATACGGATCCTGATATGCTTGCTGGGGGTGGGGGTGGGGGAAGAAACATTGAACAAATAACCTATGCAGAAAACTGTTTGATTAAAGTTGTGTGAAATGCTAGTAAGGAAAATTTCCATGAATAAGAAAAGTGTGCGGTGGACGAGAGGCTGGGGAAGGCACATAATTTACAAGTACTGGGAGAAGACTCTAGTCCCTGATCCCCTAACAATAAAGAATAGGTAGGCAGGAGACTTTTCCTCGTTTGCTATGGGGTACGAAAGGGAAGTAAGGGAAATCTTTGAACTACAAGTGATGCAGGCGCAGCTCATGTGAGGCAATTGAAGGTTCTGGAGATCTTTTCAGCCAGGATTGAAATGTTTCCTTCAGAGCACTGTTCTTAAAGTGTGGTCCGTGGACCGCCTGCAGCTAAGAATTTGGGATTCTTGTTAAACACCCAGATTCCTAGACCCAGGCCTATTGAATCAGGGGAGGGGTGGGTTAGGGGTGAGCCTGTCAAACAAGCTTCCCAGGTGATTCTTATGCACCCTATAATTTGAGAACTTTTGCACTGCTTTAGATTCTCGTATCTTTAAACCCTAATATGAGCTCTGTCCTTTCACTTTTGTCTCTGAATCCATTCTGGGATTACTTCTCAGGGAATGAAAAGTAAAGCTGTATGTCAGATATTTGGAAGCAGCCAGCAGCCAACCCAATTCGACATGAAATAAAACACCTCTTAATGTGGAAAAGTGGAAAGAGAACTGAACTGGAAACCAAAACTTGTGTTTGAATTTTGGCTGTGTTGCTCACTATATGTGGCCATGGAAAGTAATTTCTCCTCTCTGATTCTGTTTACTTGTCCAGAAAATGATCAGCATTTTCCAAATATTTGGTCAACTGAGTACCACCTTCAAATAGTATCACCTGTACTATTAGTAATAATTTTCTTTTCTTTTTTTTTTTTTGGCATGGGCAGGCATCAGGAATCGAACCTGGGTCTCCGGCATAGCAGGTGAGAGTACTGTCATTAAGCCACTGTCACACTGCCCAATAATAATTTTCTTTTAACAGTTACTTTAATACATTTAATTTAAAAAGAAACTTTGTATTGTTACCATAGATAGAAAACTAATCCTCACTTGCTATAATTAGAAAGTCATAATTAAAAAATATATAACAATGAAACATTTAAAAAATGCTTACTCTTGAAACTCTAAAATGATCTCATCTATTAATGAGACTGTTATCACATTTCAGGAAACAGGTGAATCAAGTTATATTCCAGTTCATTTTATAATTTATAAATGTAAGTATTTCTTGGAGTATTATGTAAATGGTTATTTCATTATTTCAGAGGAGGAAAAAGTCCAAGCTTATGAAGCAATTTTCTGAAAAATCGATCTTGGATGTGAAAAATTAAGGTTTTCTTCCTTTAAGAAGAAATGGCTTTTAATGTTACTCAACTATTTAGTTAAATGTTTATATAAAGTATACCCTACTTAAGCAAAAAACATTTTCCTTAAGAACACCTGCTAACCCCATCTGTTTCTTTTCTTAAATCATTAAACCAAACTGGAATTAGGAAAAGTTTCACAGTTCTAGCAAAAATGAAATTCCAAGTGTGTTCACAGTGTACTCGTGCTTTCTTTAGGTCAGTGGGGGGTGGGGGGAAGAGAGTTGGAAGGTAGGTAGGCATGGTGAGTCTCCCAGAGAGATAGCTTAGACAGGGCCACTTGGTAATGCGTTCACACTGTACTTCAGGGTCTTCACACTGTCTCTCTTAATGGCAAAAGGGGGCAGACCCCATGAAGATTCGCTTCAATGATCATCACCAAAGGCATTTATTATGGTCCTGTGTACAACACATAATCCGTTAATCCAGTGGTTAAGAAAGACAATGGAAACTCTCCACCATCAAGGCTGTGGGATTATTAACTGGTAGTATGGAAGAAGGAAAAGTGAATGCAAACTCGTCTCACTTAGATGTAGTATTCTACAAAATAATTTGAAAGCACTATTTTCTCTGGTGGGAAAAGGGTTGAACAATCTTTGCCTTTCTGAAACCTGTTGTGAGGAGAACCAAGATAAAGGATTGGAAGTGGTTTCAAAAGCTTTGAAAGGCTTATAACCTAAGAGAATATGCGTGTGTGTGTGTGTTTGTTATACAATAAAAACTTTACAAGAATAGATATTTAATTTTTTTTTTATTTGCATATGGGCAGGAGGCACCAGGGATCGAACTCCAGACCTCCAGCACGGAAGGTCGGAGCTCTGCCTGCTGAGCCACGGCAGCCGCCCTGATATTTAATTTTTTTAAGGAAGATCTTGGTTCCTTATGAAAACCTGGTGAAATTATGGTCCTTTGATACAGAAAAACGTGTACTCACATCACATGCACAAATATATACATGTACTTTCATATATAATTTCAGGGTGTTCTTGAACTTTTTACAGTCAAACTTCTGGTGATGACTGGAATCTGCCATACTGTAGCCAGATATCAACATTATCAACAAGGAAAATTTTAATGCTAATGTTTTTACAGTAGATGCAAGTAAAAAGCTCTGTAAGACAATGAGTGGATAAGGTTATTTCATGTCCAGCTGAAAGAAACTGCTGAAAAGTTGCTTCTCCTCAGAGATATTGACTGATGATTTATTCAACCAAATAATTGAGAACTCATCTAGCCCTCTAGGTATTGGAATGTTTTAGATAAGTCAATGGACAGATTCTGGTAGAGAATGAGTACACTTTTTGAGCCTAAACTTGGGTATATATGTAGATAAAACATGTTACAGAAGTGAAGAAGTAAAGGAGATGAAGTGCTGGTGCTCCAGTTGAGACTATTCAAGATGACTGAGGTCCTGAGGTTGTGATGGGGCCTCATCAAAGATTTAATGACAGAAAGTACTTAAAGAGCCAACCACTTTTACTCATTTATTCCACAAACATTTAAGCACTGGGGAGACACAAATGAAAACACCTCTGTCTCAAGAGTTCACAGCCTAGTGGACATTGTTTATTGCCCACCCAACTTCTAGACACAAAGCCTTCTGTGTTAGTTAGATTCAGTTGTCAACTTGGCCAGGTGGGCATACCTAGCCTTGTTGCTGCGGACATAAGCCAATGGTACGTGAACCTCATCTGTTGCTAATTACATCTGCAGTTGGCTAGGAGGCGTGTCTGCTGCAATGAGTGATGTTTGACTTAATTGGCTGGTGCTTAAATGAGAGATCACAATGTAGCACAGCTAAGCAGCTTGGCATTCCTCATCTCAGCACTTGCAACTCAGCCCAGGCCTTTGGAGATGCAAAAAGAAGTCACCCAGGGGAAAGATGTTGGAACCCAGGGGCCTGGAGAGAAGACCAGCAGAGACTATCCTGTGCCTTCCATGTAAGAAAGAACCTCAGTGGAAAGTTAGCTGCCTTTCCTCTGAAGAACCAACAAAATAAATCCCCTTTTATTAAAAGCCAATCCGTCTCTGGTGTGTTGCATTCTGGCAGCTAGCAAACTAGAACACCTTCTTTCATTTCTTAATGGACCCCATGATACCTGCCTTTACACATGCCATTGTCTCTGCCTGCCTCATTCTGCTTGCCTGCATCTCCCTTCATCTAGACGAGTCTATCATACCTAGTGCAGACACACATTGTTGCCTACACACCATCTATACATCGTTCTCATCCTCTTGTTCGTCATCCAACCTTCGCCACACAATCATGTACAATGGGCATAGAGCTCAGGAGCTCCAGGGGTGGATCCTGGTTCATTTTAATTAATCATGGAAATCGTATTATCTCTTGCCAGCAATTGGTTTATGAAGGTGTATTGGCCCAGTTCTGGCTGTGGAGGCATGAGGAGAAGACTGCTGGAGGGGTTCTAAGAAAGTTTTCCCTACTCCCAAGAAAGAGACAGAGGAAAATCCAGACTCGTTCTTCCTCTCCACATTGCTGTTTCTAGATGCGATGACTGTGTTTAACTTCTGCAGCCATATTTACTAAAAACCTGAGCATGAAGCCTCAATGCGAAGAATGACAGAGACCAGAAGGCTGCCGAGAAGGAGAACTGGAGTCCTGATACATGGTATTGGAAGCCTGCCCTACTCATAGATTTCTTGTTGTGTGAGATTTAAAATGTCCTTAATGTTAGAGTCAGAGTTTCTATTTATTGGGGTCAAATATATCATAATTGTATATTGTCCTTCATCAAACAACTCAAAAGTTGCTTTCTCAGAGAAGCCTTCTCTGAGACCCACTCCCTAAATTAGGCTGGTGCTCTTATTTTATACTCTAGTAGCTTCTTGAACTTTTCCTCCATAGCATTTGCCACAGTTTTGTAATTATTTAATCAATGCCTGATATTCCAAGAAGCTCATTAGCTCCATGAAGTTCTGTATGTCTGGCTGCTCACCACTGTATTCCCTTACCTGGCACATAGAAGGTGCTCGAAAGTATTGCTGGAATGAATACATGAATGAATGAATGCACAGAAGCATATGTATGCCTCAGTGGGAGCAGAGGAAAGAATACCTAAGCCAGACTGGACGAATGAGGGAAGACTCACAGGGGAAGTGATGCTTGAGCTGGATTTTGAAGGAGGGAGAGGTCTAAAAGTTGGTAGGGAAGGGCTTCCCAGATAGCTGGAAAAGTATGTGTAGAGACTCAGAGGTATGCTCCAAGCCATAAAGTCTCACCAAGTCACATTTTCAGTGCAGATGCTTTGGGTTTAAATCTATTCCCTAAACAGTAAATTGTACTTTTGCTTATAAAATACCTTCTGATTCATAGCTTGAACTGAACAGAGAGATTATGCTCAGCACCGCTCAATTTCTCCACAGACTTCCTTCTTTTACATACAGTCTCTCTGCAAATATTCATTTGCCCACCTTTAAGTGGGGGACTAGAGGGGAGAAATAAAGGCCAAAGTAGATACTTTGTGACAGGCTAGCCTGGTGACCTGTGAAGTTATACCGATTAACCAGCCAAGCAGCTTAAATTCTCCAAGTCAAATCAGAGAAATGGAACAGACAGTAAGAGTCCACACTGCCAAATAGGGATACATTCTAATCCAAGTTACATCAGGTCTATTATGAATTTGGGGGAAAGTCAAATCCTTAGACCATTATATCCAGGAAACCTAATCATCCTCATTCGGCACCAGCTGCCATAGCCCATAATATGTCATGTCCTACACAACACTTCAAAAACTGTTGCAACTGCATCCAATCCTTCTGTTCCTCTTTTCCAGGACAGAAATAATTTTGCCCCAGAGAAAGAAACAGCTAGGTCATGGAGTGGTGACTTGGACTGCTGTCCTTTAGAGACAATATATGACATATAAGAGGTCCAGCTGATTTTAAGTGTCAACCATCACTGCTTCTTTATGTCCTGAGTGCAAATGATTCCAGAAGCTGGTCAAATACTGTAGGTTTATCATTGCACAAGGAATTATTAGAGTTTGTGACTTTGGAAGATCAGATAATAGGAAAGGACAATGAAAGCCCTAGAAAGTGACAGTACAATAAGGAAACAGGAGCCTGGACTGGTGAGTTGAACTCAGTGCCAGAGTGTGGAGTGTCAGAGGAGGGTGCTGACACGGTTAAAGGCTCTGTAGCTCCAGACATCCCTGTGCCTTGGGCGTTCTTGTGGAAATTGTCATAGGTGTGATGCAAAAGTTAAAATACAAATGTGCCAGTGTTTTCACTAGCTCTTAAGGCAACAGACAGGGGCTGCAGGGGTGGCAGTGATTAAAACTTTTAGATCAGGTGGCTAGACTAGGTTAAAATGTATATGGACTAAAAATCTGTGCATGGTCACAATTTCAGCAAATAGCAATTTTGAAGCTCTCTGTTTCATTAGAGCTAGGGAAGTGATTGGGCTCAACAGAAGCAGAATTTCCATGGCGAATGATGACACATATAGTCTACCACTGGGGAAAAGGCAGAGACCTTGGAGGAAATTGAGGCCAGCAGGTGAGGTTGTCCAGAGGGCAGCAGGTGGGTGCATTTATGAGCTTTGCTTTCATCTTGGTTCTCCCTTTCCCAGTTGTTCACTGAAGGTGAGGAAGGAGGTGAATGGATTCTCAGGTAGGTTTAAGCCACACTGGCAGAATTTGGGATTATTTATTTTGGGAAGAGAACCTTAGGGAGACTGGACGTTCTGCTCATTTGTCATGCTTGTGTATGGTGTCATAATTTACATATTGAAAGATATTGAAATCACCAGACTGGTGATGTCTAGCGAACATTTTGGTAATAGAACTTTATGAAAATATAAAGCTTTTCCTAAGTATCCCACAGATAGTCATGTAGGCCTGAGACATGCGACTTTCCAGGCAACAGAGCTGAAACGTATTCTGAGACAAGTTTTATTTGAAAATGGGAAGTTGATTTGAAACAAAACTTTATTTAAAACAAAAAGCTCTTTTGAGCAAAGTTTTTATTTGATATGAAATCATTTGTAGTCATTCTAGAGGCTGGAGGCTCTCATATGTGGACAAAAGAAATTAGACCATACATGCAACAGAACAGAAGGGATGCTTTATTTGAAAAAGGAAGAGCACAGCTACGGCGTCTAAAAAGTTGAAGATAAAATACATATTTTAATGTGGTTTAAAAGGGGAAATTTTTTTATTGCATGTTTGTTACTAGAATAAAAATTTTTGCAACAGGAAAGCCATTGGACTGACTAACACAGAACCCCAGCTGGTCACCCTCATCCCTAAAACAATTATGGAAATGTCTTTTCATCAATTGCCACAAATGTACCACATTAACACAAGGTGTTAATAATGGGGTGGTAAGTGGGAACTCTGTATTTTATGCATAATTGTTCTGTAAACCTACAACTCCTCTAATTAAAAAGAGTAAGTTGATGATGTATGTGATTAAAAAGAAAAGAGTACTTTTATGAGAGATGTTACAGTTTCAGTGTTAAAGAAATTAGTATATTAATGATTTAGATCATGGTCTGTGAAGACCAAAAAACCTTCCCACATCTTACAAGATATACACGTTGGAATCTTACTAAAATTATAGATGTAAAATTCAGTTTCCATTCTGGATTCTCCCAGTTAAGATACGAAGTCTTGACATAACCACATCCCAGTCTGCATAAGCTCCTTCTAGATGGCGGGTTATCTCGGTTCCTGCTTCATAGCTGCATCGCCCATGAAGTAAGCGCCAGTTATCAAAAGTAATCACATCACCTAGATAAAAATACATTCTTCAATATGAATAATCATGTGCTTAAAGAATTTGGGTAGCTAGAAAATATAACATTGCAAAACATCACTGCTACTTGGTTTGCATTTTAAAAGGTATGCTAATTTCTTTACGTAAAACTGCACATGTACTTTTTCTATCAGGACGCTGGATGCAAACTGCTTTAGGCCTCATGACATTTAAATTACACAACCTGGTGGTGTTTCTGCAGATACTTTAATAATTGTATTGCTTAAAAATGATCTCTTTGTAAGCCTCTTGAATTTTTCTTACTGAATAATACTTATCTCATCTCCAGTAATTAGAAGGATAGTGACATTCAGTTTGTCTTGTGTTCCTAGAATTTTATGTACATTATTTCTAATTCTTCTAAGGATCCTGGAAGGAGAGTATTATCTCACCTTCTCATACGTGAGAAAACTGAGGTTCTCAAAAGTTGAGGGATTGTCCCAAAGCCACACAGCTGTTAAATGGTAGAACTCAGATTCCAACTCCTGTCTTTTTGGATTTTATTCCCATTTTACCACATTGCCTCTTTTAACATCCATCAGCTGGGATTTCATAGTGGCAGATTTATGGCACTTTCTAGTATTATTTTATTGTGCCAAATGATCAGCTTAACAAGTAATCACAAGTGAAAAGAATCTTCCACTCAGCCAAATCAACAGCGGAGAGAAATTCTATCGTTTACTATAGACATCAAAAAGCCTTGACGTTGATGGCATTTTACCTTGAGTAGAGATGGTTCAGAAAAAAAAAAAAAATGTCTTCTGTTTCTTTATTTCAAGTAGCTGAAATAGTTTAAGTATTACTTTATTCCAACTAGTACTGTCTGCCAGTAAGCTTAATGAGTAAACCTTACTCTTGTCCTTTTGTGTGACAATCATGGGGATACTTTTTATTTGTTTACTGGGATGGAAGAATTAAAGCCTCAGTTGAATGGATCCACTATCAGCATAGGAAATATAAGACATCAATCTATCTCATGGGATTTCATTTGGCTTATAATTTGTAGTTTCAAGTATTCTTTAGGTTGGAAGTTCTCAAATTTTGGTGTGTTTAAGGATTATCTGAGCAACTTGTTAAAAAAATGAGTATTTTTAAGTCTGGAGAAGCAACAGAGCAGGGGTGGGGGTCAGGACTGTGCTTACTAAAATTCTGTTGTACATGTTCACATACCAAAACTGCCCTAGATAACACTCTAAATAGTTAAGGGTGAAGAAAAAATCAATCCTTTCAGTTGTTTGAGAAAATGTATTCACTGACCTGGATTCATCTTGAAGGTATACTTGGACTCTTTGCAGTTCATGAGGTCAACAAACTCCTTTAAAGCAGCATAGAATGGCTGAACTCTTTCAACAGGCACATCAAATATTGTGTCTCTAGTTGCATTATTAAAGTTGATGCGAACCGCTTGGCCTTTATCATCTATCCTAGTTTAAGAGAAAATTATAACAATAGAATTCATTAAGCATCCATCTACATTTCTAATGGCCAATTTCTCTTGGAAGATATTTCTGAAACATCATCTTAAATAATCCAAACACAAGTACAGAAGATAATAAGGTTACTTGTGTTATAATATATTCATTCAGTTAGCAAGTGTTTAAAAAAAATTGTACTGTTAGTACTAGGAGGATTCAACCTGATTCAAAACAAATGTTACTGATAAATTCAGGTTAAACGTTTAAAATTTTATGCCTGGCAAAATTAATTCATTCATCATTTAAAACAGTAGTAGCTCTTACACATTAAAATCCTTTGACATTACAGGGTTCCAGTTAAATCACTTTATGTGTTTCATCTAATGGGGTTATAAATATGATTTTTGGGGGGATATGGGATGGAAAGAAAGTTCTTTTCTTTACAAAGTTTGAAAATCACTGCTTTAGTTCAGTCCCTAGTTTACAGATGGGAAACTGAGGCACAGAGCAATTTTCTATCTATCTATCTTTCCACTACCCACTTCAATGAAAAGACCTCTAGATTATTGGTTTAGAGTCTCATTCAATGTTTTATTCCCAGCACTCAACAAAGAGCCAAGACACAGTACATGATTAATAAATATTTGTTGCAAATGCAACTATATATTTTTTAGTACCTTGGGAGAGTACCGAGGTCCTTTTAGCACCTCAGAAGATCTCTATACCCCATCTTAGAATATGGATCATGATCATGACAAGGGAAGACAATGCAAATTTTGATGTAAGAAAAGATATCATCATTTCTGAATTTAAGTTATGGTGGTTATCATTAGCAAAGCATGGACATTACCCAGATACAGAGATACAAAAGGAGGAGAAAATGTTTTTATAGTTTATTGGAAGCGTAGATCTTCAGTCAGTCCTGAAACATCAACCAACTTTATCTTTTCTTTAGCTAAAGGAGGAGGGATGCATGCAAACAGAAGTTGTAAAGTGCTGAGGATTCTTCCTGGGATCAGTGCCCTGGGGTCCAGTCCAGGAGGAGGACCTGGGGGCCAGAGCCTGGCTGTTCAGAATAAATAGACTTTCATGTGTGCCAGGGATTGGTGACTCTGGTTTGGGATCGAGGTCACTTTTAGTTGGCCAGTCACTACAAAGTGAGTCATTACGAAAAAGTAAGGGTGCAGGAGGAAGTATGTGATTTTGCTATACAAACAGTGCCCCTCAGGGTCCCTGTGCTCAGTGCCTCAGATTAAAGCTAAACCCTTTGAACTGATGACAATTGTAATGGCAAACTAAGAGTCTGCTTGTCAGATAGTGATTGAAAACCACCCATTGAACTCATACCAGGAAAGAAAGTAAAAAGGAAGAGCAGATTTACCAAAAGTCTCTGAGTCTTAAAATCTGAATTTGCATATATTGGTAAGAATACAAATATGACTAAATAGGTAAAGAATTAATAAGTATCCCTTTTCTACCTCCATCATTTCCATACAAAGAGTACTTTGTGCCTGCAGGATATGGCTTTATTAATAAAGAAATAAGGAGAGGATAAAGCAGTAGAAAATATGGAGGAGCTCCAAGAGTTCGTGGTGAAAGGACAATATATGATCTTTCAATTATCCCTTTAGAGTTTATCTGTTGGTTTCTTGTTCAACTTCTGAGGCCATTTCTAATCTTATCTTCAAGGTTAAAGCCCTCTTGCTCCTGACCCAATTTTCCTTCTCTTGCTCTGTCATATGTTCTGTATATATGAAAATTATACCCTCTGTGCAGTCCTCCATGTTACTCACAAGGATGTTATGACTTTGGAATTTCCTGGGAGTCTCCTGACAATGCCATCCTGACAATCTGTTTCATTTTTCACTAAGACTACAGCTCATTGATTTGAAAGATTATGCAGTTATGAGTTAGAGTCCCTGTATGTGTCCTTGTACATCAGTGAACTTTGTGATTAATAAGTCTAATGAAAACCATAATTGCTGGCTCCATAGAACCTTGTATTAGGCTTTCATCTCCAGGAGAAATATATAGCAATATATGGAAAACTTAATCAATTATTTTTTTGTGTGGAACAGTCCCTGACTCCTTTCAACTAATGTTCACTCTCTTTCTGGGAAGCCAAGACACAAACTCATTATTTAGCATCTTCAGCAATGATATAAGGAAAAATGAAAAGCATGTTTCATTATGAGGTCTAGTGTAAACATTATTGAGGACTAACGGTCTTCTGTACAGGATACGTATGGATTTTGTTGGCTTAGTATCTCTTTCAGGAGACATCCTTATTTCATTCTCAGTTCATGTGGCTAACTAGGGTTGACCCTGCTCCAGAGATCCAGAAATGCACACAAGCTCCAGGCATGGCATATCAAAATTCTCCACCCCCTAGCATGGTGATTGATTCAAGGATAGCCTTGGACAAAAGCTAATGGTCATCTAACTTTGATGGAGTTTTCGGGAAATAATTGTTTTCTTTGTGTGTGATGACCAGCTCTAAGGACAATGCAAACGTAGAGCATCTCCTGACTATCTTTGAGATAAAGCCAACACTGAGGATTGCAAAGCTAAGAGAGGAAGGAAAAAATATACCGATTTCAGGAACCTTGTTTTTTTTTTCCTGTTCTATGACATGTATGGCATGTTACCATACATGATGGTGTTATTCAATAAATGTTGCCTGCTCTAATACATTAAAGAGAGAAAGAGAAAGACCAATTTCAGATGACATTGTTTAACTCCTAGGTCTACCTAATTTGACTTACATTCTTCCACTTCTGGCTGAAACGGTTCTGAGTAGTACAATCACATTGATTACAACAATGTAAAACTTGAATTTTAAAAATGAAGTGTATATAAAATCTTAGATTCTTGTTTTATATTGATAGAGAAAAGAAATTTCATATAATTTGATAAAGAATTATTTTATGGTGAAAGGGTTCTTTTTTTCTCTTTCATTCTACAATTATGTTAAACAAATAATAAAAAAATAAAGCTCTGGGGTTAATTGAAACTTATTGCTGCTTAAGCTTTAGATTAATGGAGCTTTTACTGTCAACTGTTTTATGGCCACGAGAAATTTATAAAGAGTGCTCACTCTATAATTTTGTGTTTGGATTGAACGGAGAAATCACAATAATCCACTCCAATGTCTGTAAAGTCCACAAAGGTAGAGGACAGAATCTGGAATGCCCGAGGATTTTTTTCCTTGAGTTTTCGGCATACATTAAACCCGTCTACGATTTCTGAATCCCCCCCAGTGACGGTTTGCTTTATGCAGTGCAGAAGCTGAACCTGTAAAAAAGAAATCGAGAAATATATTTTAAAATGTTATGTACTTTTATTTTTTTGACGCTCTGTTGAAAAAGATTTTAAAAAGATGCAAATGAACTAAAATCAACACACCTTTTATAGCTGTCTCTTTAGTGTCAGCAGAGAAAGGGGTTGGGGAGAAAAAAAGAGCTTAAAATCAATACTTTATAGTTTCAACATGTTATCTTTGAAGACAAGGGCCCAGGCACGATAATGTTCATTACTGAAGAAAAGGCACAGATCATAGGAGCTGTAAGGGAGTGAACACTCCATGCTTGAGAACTTAAGGAAGGCTTTACAGAAGAGGTGGGATTTACGGTCCCCAGAGGAGGATGGAGCAGCTTTGGGAAATGCAGGGTGGAATGGAGAGAGCAGACGAGGTGATAGTGATGATGGGGTGTACAGAGGGGAGTAAAAATGTTTCGCTGCAGCAGCAGGTCACAGACATGAATGACAGATCAGGTTTGAGAGACAGTTTTGGGCTTCATTGTGGTAAGCCTTTGTTACAGATTGAGTCATATCCCCCCAAAAGATATGTATTTTGAAGTTCTAACCTCGGTTATCTGTGAATGCAACCTTACTTGCAAAGAGGGTCTTTGCAGAATGTCCAGAAGTCCAGTTAACTTGAGGTCCTACTGAGTGAGGGAGGGCCCTAGTCCCATATGGCTGGTGTAATAAATAGAGTAGAAGAGACAACACGGGGGAGAAAGTCCTATGAAGGCAGAAGCAGAGACTGGAGTTTTACAGCATTAAGCTGTGGAATACCAAGGATTGCCAGAAAGAGGCTAGGAAGGATTCTATCCGAGAGCCACGGCCTTATTTACACTTTGCAGATTTCCTACTTCCAGAACTGTGAGAGAATAAATTTGTTGTTTTAAGCCACCAAGTTTGTGGTAATTTTTTATGAAAGAAGCCCTAGGAAACTAACATTGGCCTGGGTGTCAGATGAAGGGTTTTGGACTCTTTTGTGCACAAAGGGAAACTGCTGACCACTTTTGAATGAGGAAGTAGTGTAGCCATGACTGCCATTGGAGAATATTAATTTGTCCAGTGGTGAGACATAGGCTGGTTTATTTGTGGGTGTATGTACTGAGGATTAGTAAGAAAGTAACTATTTGAAAGAACAATGTGGTAGTACAGTTGCTAGGATAAGAGGGATATGAGGTAGAATAGTGAGATTTTAGGAAGGAGAAATCTACAGGATAGTAAGTGCTAATTATTTAAGATTTTTGGAAAATGTTTAACATTATTTCATTTTGAAAAGGCAAACAAAATGAAAGTTTAAAATATTCTTTGGAATGGAGTTGATTTGTTTTCATTGATTATGTGACTTCTTTTGGTAAGTCAGGGCAGGTGGTTTTGGATACCTAAATTTAGACCCTGCTTTTCGGCTTGAAGAAATGAACAATACTAAGCTGTGAAAACTTCATTATTACTGAGTGAATCAAAAATAGAAAGCAGTGTATGACTGAGTTTTTGTTGAATGGAAGAGGCAAATATGATTAAATTATGCAGGAAAGAAGGATGTCAATCTGAGTGGAAAAAATATGATCCATTTAGCTTGGTTCTCACCCATAGTGGGTGTAGAACAGTGCTGTCTACTAGAACTTTCTGTAATCATGAAAATACTGTCCAATCTAGTAACCACAAGCCACATATGGCTATTGTACCCTTGAAATGTGGCTAGTGTGACTGAGGAACTGAACTTAAAATTTTATTCTTTCTTTTTACTTTTTATTTTGAAATAATTTCAAACTTACAGGACAGATGCAAAAATGATACAAATGCCATACAGAGAACTCCAGCATACCCCCATTTTCCCCAGATAGCCAGATCTACCAATTTGATCATTTTGCTGAATCATTCTATTTATCATTCTATCTATCTATCATCACCATCTTATTTTTTTTTCTGAATATTTGAGAGCAGTATGTACACTTCATACTCCTTGAACACAATATTTCCAGGTACATTTTCTATGAGCAAGGATATTCACTTATGGAATCACATTAAGTACAGTTGTCAAGTCCAAGAAATTTAATGTTGATCTAAAGCTTACATTCTGTATTCCAATTTTTCATATGCTCCAATAATGTCCTTTCGAACAATTTCTCCTCCATTTTTAGATCCCATTCAGTATTGTGAATTGCATTTAATTGTCATTATCTCTTTAGTTTCTCTTTCATTTTCTTTTTAATTGTAGGAACGCATATGTAATGTAAATCTTCCCATCCCAACCACTTCCAAGTATTCAGTGGGAAATCACATTTATAGTGTTGCAGTACTCTCACCACCATCCATTACTATTGCTTTGTCTTCACCAAACAGAAACACTAAGCTCATTAATTCTTCATTGTCCCTGCACCCCACTCCTAGTAACCTGTACTCAACTTTTTGTCTCTATGAGTTTGCATATTCTGATATTTTCTTTGTGGTTACCATGGACTTATAATTAACACCCTAAATTTATACACTCTCATTTGCTTTGATAGCAACTAAACTTCAATGGTGTACACAAACCGTGTTCCTATACTCCTCTGTCATCCACCTCTATGCAGTTTTTGTCCCAAATTACATGTTTATACATTATGAGTTCCAAACCACTGATTTATCATTAAATTTTATACATATGCCCTTTAGATCCTGTGGGAAATAAAAAGCAGACTTACAAATTAAAAATGCAACGGTACTGGCATTTGTATTTACCTATGCTATCACTTTTTCTAGAAATGCTTATTTTTTCATGGGACTTTGATCTAATGTCTATTGTCCTTTTCTTTCAACCTGCAGAACCCTTTCCAGCATCTCTTATAGGGCCAGTCTGGTGGTGATGCACTTGCTGAGCTTTTGTTTATCTGGAATGTCTTGATCTTTCCCTCATTTTTGAAAGACAGCTTTGCTGGATACAGAATTCCTGGTTGGCAATTTTTTACTTTCAGCATATTATGTCTTGCCTCCATGGTTTCCAATGAGAAATTGGCACTTAATCTTATTGAGGCTCCCTTGCATGTGACATGTTGCTTCTCTCTTGCAGCTTTCAGCATGCTCTTTATCTTTGACATTCAACAGTTTAATTTTAACATGGCATGGTATAGGTCTAATTGGGTTTATCCTGTTTGGAGTTCATTGGCCATCTTGGATATGTATATTCATGTCTTTTGTTAAATTTGGAAAGTTTTCTGCTATTATTTCCTTGGATATTCTTTTTATCTCTTTCTCTCTTTCTTCTCCTTCGGGGACCCCCACAACATGTATATTGGCATGCTTGATGGTGTCTCACAAATACTTCAGATTCTGTTAAATTTTCATTGCTTCTTTCTGTGTCTCATACTGGATGATTTCAATGGTTTTATATTCTGATTCTTTCTTTTATCGGTTCCAATCAGCTGTTGAATCCCTCTAGGAAATTTTTGGTTTCTGTTACTGTGGTCTTCAGCTCCATTTGGTTTCTTGTCATAATTTCTACCTCTCTGTTGATATTATCTTTGTGTTCATCTATCATTTTTTTTCTGATTTCCTTTAGTTTTTGTCCATATTTTCCTTTAACACTTTGAGCATATTTAAGAACATTTTTAAACAGTCTTTGTCTGGTATGTTCCAGTTCTGGTCCTCATTGATAGTTTCTAATGCATTAATTATCCCCTTTACCTGGGCCATTGCTTCCTGTTTCTTAGTTGAAACCTGAGCATTTTGTTATTTTAATGAATTATTGCTGAAATTTAGAATCTGTGACATCTGTTTCTGAAGCTTGTATCTAGCTAGTGTTATGACCGACTTTTCCTTGAATGCCAGGAGCTAGGAAAAAGGCAGGAGGAGGAGGAGGAGGAGGAAAAAAAGAAAACACTTTCCCTAGTCTTTATTCATTGACCTGTGCAAGTGCTTCAGGGCTTATCTGTACAAGGAGTTTAAAGCATAGCTCCAGGCTAAAGCTAGGGATCTCCCTGATTCTTTTGGTGCATGCCACTTGTCTTGGCATGTGACTGTGGCCCCAGGAATTCCTCCTTTTATGTGGAAAAGAACATCCCCTCTTACCTACGAATTTCATCACTGTGTAGTATATCCTACAGCCAGTAATACCTTACCCCAGGGAGCATGACTTGACTCTCTCCCATGGCATTCTGTAGGACAGCTTGGTGAGCTGCCTTCTACATACAGTACAAGTTCTGGGACAGCAAGTCCTTCAGGTCACCAGCAGACAGATTGGACCAGATATATGGGCTTCCAGTATGTGCACAAGGGTGACTCTGCTCCCTCCTGGACCAGGGATCTGCATGGCAGCATAGGCCTGTTCCTCACCAAGGTGGTAGGGGTCGGGGAAAGGGCCAGACAGGTCTCTAGAAGAACATTGGCCTTTTTCTTGATTCAGTGCTCTCCCTGTTGCTGTAGTCCCTCAATTATTTTCTGGAGCTTTTAGAAACAAATGTTTGTACCAATTCTTGCTGGTTGTTCAAAACTTCTGTAGGGGGAAGGAGCCCTAAAATATCTCACCCCACCATCTTGATTCAGGCAGGCCCTCCATTTATTCTTAATTAATTTAAATTAAAGTTTAAGTAGCCACTGTAGTTACTGACTACCATATTGTACAGTGCTGTCTAGAACACAAAACCTGCCTCTTCCCCAAACCACACAGATTTTGATAATTTTTATAATTTTATAATACTTATTTTCAAGCAATAAGTGTGCCGTGTACATTTGTTAACAACTCACAACAATTCTGAGCGTTTGCTACTTTCATTCATTTTGGTGATGAAGAAATTGAGACTTAGAGATGAAAACACTGACCAGCTAGTAAGAACTCAGCTAATACACGGTAAAGCTGGCATCCAACCCTTGTCTATTTGCCTCAAAATCTATGTATAGTAAATTCCTTTCTTTTAAAGGTAAAATCCCTTTACAGTCCTCTTAGTAATTCAGTATTGTATTGTGCACGCATATGTGCTTTGTAATTATAGAGAGGACTTCCAGGCTTATGAGGTATTATTTTCAAATGTTAGGAGACAACTGGTCTAAATTAATAATTGTTCAATTCTTAAGTGGATGCCATTTTTTATAAGCTCAGAAAAATATGCATATAAATTCACCAAGTGATTATAGAAAATTGTCTCATCCCCAGGTCAATGAGGGGTGAAGCAGTATGATTAAAAAGAAGATGAAATGTGAAAGTGAACTTCAGGTCTACAAATTTCAAGAAGGCAAAACTATAACATAACCTTAAATCCAGGAGGATTTTCGGGAGGAAAATCCTTTTGGATTTTTCCATATTGTAGTCATATAATATTTTGGATCTAAATCTTGGAAAAGGTCAGCTGATGTCTTTTACATATGGTGTAGTCAAATAAAACCATCTTTTATATGTTTACACTTTTAATGCAATCTTCTGAAAGAGAAAAGATGAAGGAGCCAGGCAACATTTTCACTGCTAATTCAGAGGTGAATATATGCCAGACATGTATAAAACCAAGTTTTATTTCATGTATATCACAAAGAACCAAAAACATTTTCTTTCTAAATATTACTTTATGGAAGCATGTAACTTTTGGCCTAGAGATAAGCAGTTTGTGAAGTAACATCTGTGTCCCATTAAAGACAGTCTTTTAATACCTGCCCTACATGAGTCAAATTGATCAAACTGAACTCTCAATAGGTAACTCATTACCTAGATTATTTCAACTGCATTGAAAAAAAATTCACTGGCGTTCTATTTTTATACAAAAGTATAAAAATCCCAAGTAATTCGAACTGGAAGTTTGAATCATAATGCAAACTGAGACCCACAATCTAACTATTCTTCTTCTAGAATTTAGAATTTTCAAGAATCGTCTTTTATTAAAATATCTCCTGTCAAGCTACTTAGTGTTGGTTTGTTCATTTGCTGATGAAGACAGGTACAACTTTGAGGCATTTCACTTTGTAGGATATCTGCTAAATCCTTGTTATGTGCAAGGCGCTGTGTTAAGTCTTGAGATCTGGAGGAGCATAATATTGGTTCCTGTCTTTGAAGAGTTTGCAATGTATGACAATGCCCATGGTTAAAATCACATTATATTATTATGATAATTAGAAATGACAATTCAGGTCCAATGTGGTATGGTAGAAAAACTAAATGAAAGTCAGGGTTCAAGCCCAGGTTCTCCATTAATCAGAGGTCACTCTGTGAAAGTATTTAACCTCATTGGGCTGCATTTCCTCATCTGACATAGTGACACGACCAATCCCACCTACCGTAAAGGAATGTTAGAAGGGTTCAAATAAAATAATACAAGTAAAAATGCTTTTAAAAGGTATAAGATGCTGCAAAAATGTCAAGCATTATACATCAGAAATATATATGAAGCCATTTATTCACTTTTCCTTGGACTTTCAACTTAACTCGGAAACAAAATCTTACCTCATGAAAATCAGCTGATAATTTTAAAATTCAAAGAGAACCTTCAGTTGTCTGGTCTCATTCTTTAAACCTTTTCTATCCCAGTTCTTCAACCTATCTTTGGCAGAGAAGCTGAGTTGATTAGTTTGGCCTTTAAACCCAGGATTATGGATATTCCTGGGACCACATTTAGACCAAATTACATTGTGTGACTTTTCCTCCCAATCCCCACTTCAAAAGGTGACTATAGGGATCATTTTGCTGTCATCAGTTAGTTCAAAGAAATTATGTGGTGTTTTATAACCAACAAAATAATTTAAAACATATGACGCCAAATACTAGCCTAGCTTAGCTAATACTGGCGAGGACAATGGGTGACAACGGGTACAGAGAAAACATGATCAGTCAACATGATGAAAAAAGATTAATTTGGGGATTTGGCTCATTTCTGATTCATCAACTAGAGAATTGTCCTCATTTTCCACTTCAGTTTACTTTTGAAGATCTAGATTTCTCTGTGGTTATTTCATTCAGTCCAGTTTTGCTTTAAATATAGGGAAATTATATCTTTTAAAAAGTAATTCCCTGACCATTTGTTGGCTACTTTAACTAAACAAGAATTTTGTAAAAATTTGACTAGTTTAGCAAGATGAAGATTTTGTAAAAGTGTTATGGAAATTTTCTTTGGAGATTTTTCCACACTGAGAACAAGAATCTGATGGATGGGGTAGGAGATGATTTGCAAAAATAGTCATGGTTATTTTCCTCTTTGTACTCATACACCACTAGAATGTGTCTGCAGTTCCTCTTATCAGAGGTGGAGTCTACTTCCTGTACTCTTGAATCTGGGTTATACTTTTTTTTTGTATGTTGTATGGTGGGGTCACATTTCATTCTTTTTCCATGTGAGTAGCCCATTATTACAGTGTCATGTGTTGAATTTTGTTTGTTTGTTTTTACTGGTTTCTTTGCTTTGTTTGTTTGGGAAGTGCATTGGCTAGGAATTGAACCCGGAGCTCTTGCACGGCAGGTAAGAATTCTACCATTGAATTACCCTTGCACCCAACCCCCCAGCCCAGGTTATACTTTTGACTTGCTTTGACCAGTGAAACATATCAAGAATGACATTGTGTGGATTCTGTGTCTGGAGAGGGCTTGCAGCTGCCAGCTGCCATATACATAAGCCTGTGCTGGCCTGCTGGAGAATGGAGATCACATAGAACAGGTACATGTTGTCAAAGCTACAGTCAGCCGAAGGCCTAGTAGTCCCTAGCTGAACCATCAGACAGCCACAGAATATAAAAACTGACCAGCCAAGCCAAGCCCAAACTGCAAAAAAAAAAAAAAAAAAAAAAAAAAAAAAAAAAAAAAAGCTATGCAAATGGTTGTTGTTTGAGGCCATTAAGTTATGGAGCGGGTTTTTATCCAACAATAATTAATTGATATGCATGATGGTCATGTGACTTTGTAGGAAAGCCCTACATTGTGTTTCCTAATTCCATTTTCTCTTTTACCCTCCTTGGAAGTGCAAAATGACCCCAAGGTATACTACAGATGTAAAATCTGTCTTGGCAAATAAAAAAGTGCCGAAAATTACTAACTATAGTCCATATGGTATTTTTTCCCTCATACCATCTGTGCTGGTTTGAAATGATGTATGTACCCTAGAAAAGCCATGCTTTAATCCTAATCCCATTTTGTAAAGGCAGCTGTTTCTTCTAATCCTTATTCAATACCATATGCTTGAAACTGTAATTATATCATCTCCCTGGAGATGTGATTTAATCAAGAGTGGTTGTTAAGCTGGACTAGGTAGAGGTGTGTCTCCACTCATTTGAGTTGTTCTTGATTAGTTTCTGAAGTCCTATAAAAGAGGAAACATTTTGGAGAATGAAAGATTCAGAGAGAGCAGAGCAGAACGACATAGCCACCAGAAGAAGAGTCCACCAGCCAGTGACCTTTGGAGATGAAGAAGGAAAATGTCTCCCGGGGAGCTTCATGAAACAGGAAGCCAGGAGAGAAAGCTAGCAGATGACGCCATGTTCACCATGTGCCCTTCCAGATGAGAGAGAACCCTGACCATGTTCACCATGTGGCTTTCCAGATGAGAGAGAAACTCTGTGCTTATCATGTGCCTTCTCACTTGAGGGAGAAACCCTGAACTTCAGGGTTTCCTTCTTGAACCAAGGTACCTTTCCTTGGATGCCTTTGATTGGACATTTCTATAGACTTGTAATTGGGACATTTTCTTGGCCTTAGAACTGTAAACTAGCAACTTATTAAATTCCCCTTTTAAAAAGCCATTCCGTTTCTGGCATATTGCATTCTGGCAGCTAGCAAACTAGAACACCATCCTATTAATAACATCTTGTAATAACGATGTACATTTTTTCTAGTTCATGGAAGAACATTCTTATATTCACACTATTAATCACAACCATCCACAACAAGGCTCACTATGTAATACAGACCCATGTTTTATAGTTTACAGTACCATTGTTACACTATTTCATTAATTGTGACAAAGGTCGATAATAGGAGGGTATAAGGGGTATGGGATTTTTCTTTTTGGAGCAATCAAACTGTTCTCAAATTGATTGTGGTGGTGAATGCACCACCAATATACCAAGAGCCACAGTTTGTACACTTTGGGTGGATTGAATGGTGCATGAATAAAATTGTTTAAAAAAATACTGAAAAATAATTCCAGAAAGAAACGAAGGAATGCTTTTTTAAAAAGATGTATGAAAATCTGTCCCTTTGGAATGTGAAGATATTGAGGATTAAGGGAAAGAGGTTTTGTGAATTTAGTACATGTTTAGTGAAAGAAGATCCTCATAAAGCAATTTACCTAGTGAAACATATAATTATCTAGTCTCAAAATACATGAGGATAAATAAAAAAAAAGAAAAAAATTAAACAAAACACACGAGGATATTGGTCTTTGGTCTGCCTTGTGGAAACTATCTTGCAGCTCACCTTACCCCAGGTGGATGATGGAGAGCTGGGTAGTCAGTGTGAAAGCTTAGCTTCCCAGTCGTGTAAGCCACATTGTTTGCATCGATTTTGTCTTGAACTTGCCAAGTATGCCTGCAAAATATAAGGAATACATGTTTAAACAGGTGTCACCAAGCAAAGGAAGGGTATTAGAATGAATTTGATACATGGGAGCAATGCAAACTTTTCATTTTATGAAATAATTACCATAATGACCAGGAGCTAGGAGGGGAGGCTGACCTTTCTTTAAAAAGTAAATTGGCATCTCCTCATTTCTCATCTCTTCTCAGCAAAAGAGTCCACTTATGCATTATTATATTCTAGAGACTATAAAGAAGTGCCTATGTGATTAGCATTCACCTTTTTAAATAGATTAATGGATTTTTAGTTAACCAAGTTTGAGAAATGGAACTTTTCCTATTACCCTAGAAGCCCCTCCTGTGCTCTGGCCCAGTCACAATCTCCTCTCTTTTCTCCAAAATAACCATGGTCATGAGTTCTCTATTTCCAATTTACTTTCATTTAAAAAATAGTTTCATCACCCAAATGTGTATTTCTAGATCTTATGTTCATTCATGCCTATGAAAGAAGAGTAGTTTTTAAGTTAATCTCTTAGTTTACCTTTTAACTTATAAATTTCACCTACAACATTTTCTTCTCCTTAAATTTAATTGTTTGAAGAACTTAAGGCATTTGACGTGTAGAGTTCCCACAGTCCGGTCCTTGCTGATTGCGTATTCCTGGTACAGTTCAACATGGCCCCTTGTTCCTTGTATTTCTGGCAAATAGGGAGCTGAATGAGAGCATTGGACAGACTATGTTCCATGCCTTTGGCAAGACTGCAGATGGCATTGTGGTCTATCATTCACATACTCATGATATCTGGTTGCCTTTTCAAGATGCTGGTACATGTTGGTTAGCTCCATTAATTCATTGGGGGTTCCAAATAGCAAAATACCAAGTTGATAATTTCATATTTTTATAAGAGACACTTCCCTTTATTTACTATTTGGCCACCCAGTAGAATATCTTACAAAGGACTGATAACAGGTTACAGAGGACTACTAGTTTATATAGGACTAATGCTTGCTTCTATTCTTCCATTTACCATTTTCACTATAATGGATTAGTTTCCTACCTCCCCAAAGATGAACAGTTAGTTCTCTAAAAAGAAATATCATTATGTATGCATGAACTTAAATTAGGTATTTCAATCAATTACAGTGATCTTTTTTGAGCTCATATTTTCCTATCCCTGGGCAGTGGAAGGCTCTTCTAGTTGGTTCCTGAGTCCATCTGTCTTTGATAACTTTCTCAATATTTGGTATGACAAGATGTTTCAAAGTCAAGTGGTTCATTTCTTGCCTCAGATCTGAAATCAGACATTTTTCCAAGAAGCCCTGATTTCTTTTACTAGGAAATGGCATTTCAAGACAATGTTTGGATTTTGGAGATGTTCATTTTTACCAGTTTGACTGTTTCTAGGCTTCTACAGTAGTCAGAACTGAAAACCCCTCTCCATTTCAGCTACTCTTTTCAAGTTGTCCTGCCAGACTTTCCAGTAAATGACTGTTGGCCACTTTAGGCCTGTCCTTTCCTTATGACTTTCAGATGCCCCGTGATTCCCTTTTCTTTCTCCCGCATAGACACCAATATCTTGCAAGCCTTGTAGCTGTTGGCTGTATGTCCATAACTGCTTGTATTTTGGGGTTCATGAGATTATCTTGCTATTTAGTTCTCTTTATAGATGCTTTACAAGGGGTTTTGTTTCTGTAATCTAGTTCTGATTTTTTTAGATGTAAGGATTTGGAGAGACTGAGAAATATGCCTCTTTGCTGCCATCTTCCCCTGGATATGGGTTATTTAGTTTCTGAGTTGATGAAAATGACCATCTACTTGTGCAAAGTCCTGGGAATGGGTGAGGATCTTTTAATATAGCAGGAATGAAAGAAATGGTATGTAGAAAGAAGATTTAAAAAACCATAGTTCCACACGCAGCCTTGTACACATAAATTTTCTCTCTAGGTAAAATCAAGAAATTAGATCAGCTCAGCTGTTCCCAAATTGCATATGTGGCAAGTTAATAGGGGTTATTTATAAAAAAGGGCTAAATAAGATTTGGAAATGTTGAGTTAAGTATTAACCAGGAATTTAGGAACTTTGGAGCCTTTAATATGCCAAGTGATAGTAAATCTGCAAAAGGGGGATTATGTTTTTCACTTTTTTCTTGATCTTACTTGACCCCCTTTCTTCAGGTCATCTCTTAGAATTCTGATATATTCCTGGACCTTTAGAAAATCCCAGCTTAGATGATCTCTAAGGCCCCTCTTGTATGAAAATATCTGTACCTCTAAGTGCTTTTATGGAGATATTAGCAGTGTGCTAAATATTAAAGGGATATAGTGAAAGTCAAATGTTTGACATTACTGCCTGCTCCTGAAGTGTTTCTTTCTATCTCTCTTCCTCTCACAAATATCAAAATTTTGCTTCAAAGACCTGGGGTATTTCTCTGTCCCTGTTATTATGTTGTTCTTACAATGTCTATTTATTAGTATTTGTTCATGTTCATTACCTAATTTTATAATAAATATATCTATTGAGCACCTATTCTATTACTGGCATTGTTTTAGCATTAGCAATGTGGTAGGGAACAAAACAGACAAACATATAATTTCCAGACCTAATATCAGATAGAGGGAAGTACTATAAGGAAAATTAAGCAAGTTAAGGAGCTAAGGAGTGGGGAGGCAGGGGAATATCATTGCAGAGATGATGCTTTGGGAAGGGCTTTACCAAGGGGTGCAATTTCCCCAGAAACTCGAATACAATAAGGAAAGAAACATGTACACTGCTGGGAGATGTATTTCAGACGGAGTAACCCAAAGTGAAGAAGTACTGCATTGGGTGTGCCTGGTGTGTCTGTGGCAGAACAGCCAGTGGATGGAAAGTGGGAGTAGCGCCAGATCATCAACAGAAGCCAGATCCTGAAGGGACTTACGCATCAGGATAAGGACTTGGGGTTTTACTTCAAGTGTAATGGGAAGTCACTGGAAGTTTTCCATGATGTAAATAATACAGTGCGTATTACAGTTATAAAGAATTGCTCTAGCTGCTGGGTGGGGAGAGAACGACAGTGGGAAAAGAATGGAAGGAAGGAGAGATGAATGGTGACCTAGACTAGAGTGAGGGCAGCTCAAGGAAAAGAATGGTCAGGTCTGAATTTTAAAGGTAGAGTTAACTGTGTTGTCTGATAAACTGGATGCAGGTTATGAGAGAAAAGGAGTCTGGGATAACTCTAAGGTTTGTAGCTTGAGCAACTGAGTGGAGGAGTGGAGCAACTATCTACTGAGATTTACCATCTCCATATTCACTATATGGTGGGGGAATCAGTTTCCATTTTTATTTTTTCTTGGGGAATTAGGGGCAGAAATCAGAATTTTCCTATTAAAGGCATCTTGTTCAATGATGTTCAATGACTCTTATTGGTGCTTTGAGAAGTCTCCATTCACATATGGACAAATGAGCACACAAAAGCAGTCTGGGGTTTTAGCTGCCCCCTGAATGTCACGCTAAGTAGGATTACCTGCCTCTTTTGCCCCCATATCCTTTATATGCCACAGCTTGACAAACTTTCCTGAAACCTTGTGTTCACTTTGCAATTTCTTTGCCAGAAACTCTTATGGTTCCCTACTATCCAAAGATAAAATTTAGACCCACTGACCCAGAATTTAAGGATCCAATGCAACTTGCTAAACTTCTAGCCAATTATTGCCGCATTTGAGCCATCTTTTAAAATTTCTTGGATCTGTTTATTGTAGGTTTGCCTTGAGCTTTCCTTTCTTTTCTCTGATTCCTCTTTCCTGCCCATTTTATTTCCTGTCTTTTCCCAATCTAGATGCACCCCATAATCAAGACCCAATTTAAGTTCTAAATGCTATACATTCTGAAGGCTAGAAAGGATTTTAGTCTTTAGTTTCAAAGCAGACTGGATTCATTCTCGGATTTGTAATTCGCCAGTTATATAATCTTAGACAAATTATCAACTATTTCTGAAGCTCAATGTACACATCTGTAAGATGGAACACAAATATATCTTTCAAAGATTTCTCACTTTGCTGTGAGAATTAAATGAGAAAAATCTACTTCTGATGCATAGGATATGCTCCTTGGGAATCTTCCTCCTCTTCATTCTCTCGATTTCCCAATATATGCTCTTCCATTTGGGACTCTCATAAGCACTTTCTATTTGTTTCATTCAGTCTGTATTGAAATTGTTGGGTGTCGATGAAGGTAGTTACAATTTTTGCAGAGCTCTCATAGTCCGATCTCATTTAATTATAGAAATACATAATTCTGCCTCTTCTTCTGGATTGTACACTCTTGTTAGCGCAGAAATATGTAACAAGCATTTTTTTTTTTTCGGTTGCATCGTCTGGAAATCAAACCTGGGTCCCCCTAATGAAAGGCGGGCATTCTAACCACTGAACCACCCATGACAAGCATTTTTGCTTTTCTTCCAATACCTAGCCCAGTGCCAATACTAAATCAGGAACCTGATAAATACTGACTGATGGAGCATAAGAAGGTGAATATTTTTATTTAGGTATTTATTTATTTCACTGTAACGCGAGGTCACATTTCATTATTTTTCCATATGAATGTCCTTTTATTGCAGCACCATTTTGTTGAATGCTTTGTTTGTTTTGCTTGTTTTTTGGGAAGTGCATGGACCAGGAATCGAACTCATGTCTTCCACATGGCAGGTGAGAATTCTACCACTGAACTACCTTTGCATGCCCTCAGCTGTCCACTTTATATGGAATAGGGTAAAGGATAGTGGTAGGGTGGTGGCGGTGGCCAGAGAATGTGAAGAGATAGAGCACTTTAACATCCCCCCCATCTTCCCTTGGGGATACAATAACAGCCTATCATTTCTTGCCATACGTGGAAATTTTTCTTAATGAACAAATGTTTGATTTCTTCTGCATTCTCTGAGATTGAGAGTGAAATGTGCTATTTTGCTTGCTTTTTCATTTAAATTTAAGATGGAACGCCTGGTATATTTTTCACTAAATGTCATAATAGCCATCCATATGTGGATATGAACTAGACAAAAGACTAAATGAAAGGAGGAGTATATATATTAGAGAGTGAGAGCCTGTCGCACACATTTCAAGCACGAATCAGGCAATCCATTATATTGCAGTGACTGTGGCCAAGAAATACATGTTCTTCATGAAGCTCATGTCACTCCACAGCCCATATATAATACAGATGTAGCCTATTATCAACATAGGCATTCCAAGAATAATTAACAAGTTAGGAAAGGATTTAAGGAGACAAAAAAAAAGTAATTTTGTCAAATTGTAGAGTAAAGTAGATGATGCGGTTGACACTGTCAGTAGGAAATGATTATTCATATTTTCTTTTGTAGAGGGGTGATGGTTTGGCACTGATCCATCTACATTCTTTTTCCAGGTTCCTTGTATGATCAGGGGTAAACTGACTGAGTTTTGCTGGAACCAAGGAGCTGGCTGGGATTCAAGATGAAAGCTTTAGTCAGGGAACAGATTTTTTTCTTTGACATTAATTGGCTTCTACAGGGATGGGGTCTGTGACTTGGCTTCATCAGAGCGATTCTCTGACTCTCTGAGTTAATTGGCAGCGGATGGTAAACACTTGTTTTAGCTCTAGAGTGTTTAAGGCACGGTATGGGATGTCCAGTCTAAAAGTCTACACTCACACCATAGTGATAAATCTCAGGAAAGGGATTAACCAATTCCAATAATAAAATATGCCCTTAAAAGTTATAGCAGAAATCTGGAAAAGTCCTAGAGATGTCATCTAGTTTACCTTTTTGCCTCTGTAAAGAAATGAAACATGCCAAGATGGCTGCTGCTAATTGTTTATGACCCAAAGCTTTCACTTATCTTTGTGTAATCCAAATCTCCAAGAAAGCAAAGCAGAAACAAATACAAATACAATTCATTGACCTGAGTAGAAACTATTTTTTAAAACTCAGCTGTGAGACATTAATGAGATGCGTGTGTATTCACATGTACCTCTCATTAAAGACAAATCCTAAAGTTGCTCTAAGCAAGGCAACAATGCAAGCAGATTACCTAGTATTGCCATGACATTATCAGGTATAGGGCCAGATTATTTTAAAATTGAAGAAACAAGCTCAGCATAGCATCTTACTCTAATGGTACAGACCTGCCTGATATTTTGCTGGGGTAGCCAATTGGAAATTATACAAATAATCCTGTTTTTGCCAAAGAGGCTATTTTTTTAACAAGCCTAAATATTTATACTGAAAAATTCATGCCATTTTCACCATTTAATTAGAGCCTTTCCTTACTTTTATTTGCCTATTTAAGTTTTTTTTCCAAAAGCTGCTACACATTATAATCATGAAATTTTTCTTGCTGCTGTTGGCTTGAATGCAGATTCATTAGATTCACCCAAATTTGAATCATAGATATTCATGTTTTGGGACAAATTTGAATCCTTCCATGTTTATGGAATATGTGATTTTTTGTGTGTGCTGGATTTGTTCTTTATATCATTGGTGATATACCTTTATTCTCATTTGGTTCACACTTGGAAAATCATACTGGATTTATTTGTAATATTTTCTTTGCCTTTATAGAAGTGCTTTTCATATGGAAAGATGTTCTACTTGTGTAAACTTCCAATTCATTATTACCAGCAGCTACAATCTCCAATCTTGCCCGGCTGGAACTTTTCCCTTTGGATTATGCAAGGATGCCTTCTTTTAAGCATAATTACTTGCTCCACTGGATCCAAAATATAATATCCATATGTTATTTTTACTTTAAAATTTGAATGTGGAAAATGATACCCTATTTAAAACAAAAGATGAATTTTATAGTTAAGCATCTTAAATTGCTTGTTTTGAAATATAGCTGTGCCACTTGCACATCTGAATTGCCAGATGCAATCACTCACCAGAACCTCTGGTCTTTATTTTCTCATTATCATTTTTTAGGCAACTACCATGGGCCAGGAACTGGGGATGTAGAAGTGAATCATATATATATATGGTACTTGTGTCTTATGGAACTTACAGTCTCTGAAGAAACCACATTAGTGTGATTTATCTTCCAAAGCTCAAGCACAATATGTTATGGGAATGAGAAACTTAAGAATCAATGGAGAACTGAAGATTGATTGAGTAGGATTTACCCAGGTAAAGAGAGACAGAAGAAACAGCAAGGGGAAGGTCCAGGGGACGAAGAAAACATGGCCTATGAGAGGACATGAGTCCAGCACAGACTATGGTAGGAAAGGTATGATCTAGGATCCTAGAAATTTCTCTTCAGATTTCTTCTGTTCTTATTGCCCTGTAAAGTCTTTCAAAGAAACCCCATTACTTTAGGGAACAGAGTTCAAGCACATTCTTTATGTCTTAGCATTTTGCCTACTGCCAAAAATGTTTGTTGAATGAAGACATGATCACTAGAATAGCAAATTGTGTTATTTTCCCAATTGGCCTTTTTTTCTTAAATTTTTTTAAATTAATTTTTTAAAAAATATAACAAACAAAAGCATTCTTAACTTCTGATCATTCCATTCTACATATATAATCAGTAATTCACAGTATCATCACATAGTTGCATATTCATCATCATGATCATTTCTTAGAACATATGCATCGATTCAGAAAAAGAAATAAAAAGACAATGGAAAAAAATCCATACATACCATACCCCATCCCCTCCCTTTCACTGATCACCAGCATTTCAATCTACTAAATTTATATTAACATTTTTCCCCCATTATTTGTTTTTATTCCATATGTTTTACTTGTCTGTTGATAAGGTAGATAAAAGGAGCATCAGACACAAGGTTTTCACAATCACACAGTCACATTGTGAAAGCTACATCATTATACAATCATCTTCAAGAAACATGGCTACTGGAACACAGCTCTACATTTTCAGGCAGTTCCCTCCAGCCTCTCCAATACATCTTGACTAACAAGGTGATATCTATTTAAGACATAAGAATAACCTCCAGGATAACCTCTCGACTCTGTTTGGAATCTCTCAGCCATTGATACTTTATTTTGTCTCATTTCACTCTTCCTTTGGTCGAGAAGATTTTCTCAATCCATTAATGCTGAGTCTCAGCTCATTCTAGGATTTCTGTCTCACGTTGCCAGGAAGGTCCACACCCCTGGGAGTCATGTCCCACATAGACAGGGGAAGGGCGGTGAGTTTGCTTGTTGTGTTGGCTGGAGAGAGAGGCCACATCTGAGCAACAAAAGAGGTTCTCTTGGGGGTTACTCTTAGGCCTAATTTTAATTTTAAGTAGGCTTGACTTATCCTTTGTGGGGTTAAGTTTCATACGAACAAACACCAAGATTGGGGGTTCAGCCTATTGCTTTGGTTGTCCCCACTGCTTGTGAGAATATCAAGAATTCTCCACTTGTGGAAGTTGAATTTTCCCCCTTTCTCACCATTTGCCCAGGGGGACTTTGCAAATACTTTTTTACTCACTGTTCAAATCACTCTGGGATTTATTGGGATATCACTCTGGACAAACACACAAAATCTTATGCCCTACTAAAGGTTCCATGTACTTATGGTGTTCAATTAAGCTGTCCACATAAGTTATATTAGGAAATGTACTAGTCAAAATATAAATTTTGTACCAGATAAACATTTTTTGCTTTAGTCTCACACATAAGTTAAAATTTTAAAATATTAATTACCATCTATTTTCAACACCCTGCAGTAATGACATTCCTTTGTTCTTCCTCATGAAAAAACATTTTTAAATTTGTACATTTAGTCACTATTTATTATACACTCTAGGCATTCCAAGATTATACCATCTCAGTCTTTATTGTCTTTCTTTCTGATTTCATTTATGCCCCCAGCCCTCCTCCCTCTATCATTCTCACATTCAGCTTCATTCAGTGTTCTAATATAATCGTATTACAGTTAGATAGTATTGTGCTATCCATTTCTTAGTTTTTACAATCAGTCCTGTTACACAATCTGTATCCCTTCAGCTCCTATTACCTAATATCTTACCTTATTTCTATCTCCTGTTTCCAATGAAATTCTCCAAGTTTATTCACTAATGTCAGTTCATATCAGTGAGACCATACAGTATTTGTCCTTTTGTTCCTGGCTAATCTCACTCAGCATAATGTCCTTAAGGTCCATCCATGTTGTTACATATTTCATAACTTTATTATGTTTTATAGCGGCATAATATTCCATCGTATGTATATACCACAGTTTGTTTAGCCACTTGTCTGTTGATGGACGTTTTGGCTGTTTCCATCTCTTTGCAATTGTAAATAATGCTGCTGTAAACATTGGTGTGCAAATGTCCATTTGTGTCCTTGCCCTCATGTCCTCTGAGTAGATACCTAACAATGGTATTGCCGGGTCATTTGGCAATTCTATACTTAGCTTCCTGAGGAACTGCTAAACTGCCTTCCACAGCGATTGTACCATTTGACATTCCCACCAACAGTGGACAAGTGTGCCTCTTTCTCCACATCCTCTTCAGCACTTGTCTTTTTCTGTTTTATTGATAATGGCCATTCAGGTGGGTGTGAGATGATTCTCATTGTGGTTTTGATTTGCATTTCCCTAATAGCCAGGGAAGTTGAGCATCTTTTCATGTGCTTTTTGGCCATTTGTATTTCCTTTTCTGAGGAGTGTTTGTTCAAGTCTTTTGCCCATTTTGTAATTGGGTTGTCTGTCTTTTTGTTGTTGAGTTGAACAATCTGTTTATATATTCTGGATACTAGACCTTTATCTGACATATCAAATATGTTTCCAAATATATTCTCCAATTGTGTAGGCTTTTTACTTTCTTGATGAAGTTCTTCGATGCACAAAAGTGTTTAATTTTGAGGTGTTCCCATTTCTTTCTTTCTTTCTTTCTTTCTTCAATGCTCGTGCTTTGGGTGAAAGGTCTAGGAAACCACCTTCTATTACAAGATTTATAAGATAATTCCCTACATTTTCTTCTAACATTTTTATGGTCTTAGATCGAATGTTTAGGTCTTTGATCAATTTTGAGTTAATTTTTGTATAGGGTATGAGATATGGATCCTTTTTCATTCTTTTGCATATGGATAGTCTGTTCTTAAGGCACCAATTATTGAAGAGACTGTTCTGTCCCAGGTGAGCTGGCTTGACTGCCTTATCAAAGATCAATTGTCCATAGATGGGAGGGTCTATATCTGAACACTCTAGTCTATTCCATTAGTCAGTATATCTATCTTTATGTCAGTACATGCTGTTTTGACCACTGAAGCTTCATAATATGCCTTAAAGTAAGGTAACGTGAGGCCTCTGATTTCATTTTTCTTTCTCAATATACTTTTAGCTATTCAGGGCACCCTCCCCTTCCAGATAAATTTGGTCATTGTGTTTTCTATTTCTGAAAAGTAAGTTTTTGGGATTTTAATTGATATTGCATTGAATCTGTAAATCAATTTAGGTAGAATTGACAACTATATTTAGTTTTCCAATCCATGAACACTGTATGCCCTTTCATTTATTTAGGTTTTCTGTGATTTCTTTTAACAATTTCTTGTACTTTTCTTTGTACACGTCTTTTGTCTCTTTTGTTAAATTTGTTCTTAAATATTTTATTCCTTTGGTTGCAATGGTAAATGGAATTTTTCTCTGATTTCCCTCTCAGGGGAAATTACTTGTAAATTACTAGTGTATAGAAACACTACAGATTTTTGAATGTTGATCTTGTAACCTGACACTTAGCTGTACTCATTTATTAGCTCTGGTAATTTTGCTGTGGATTTTTTGGGGTTTTCAACATATAGTATCATAACATCTGCAAACAGTGAGAGTTTCAGTTCTTCCTTTCCAATTTTGATGCCTTGTATTTCTTTTTCTTGTCTAATTGCTCTGGCTAGAACTTCCAACACAATGTTGAGTAACAGTGGTGATAGTGGACATCTTTGTCTTGTTCCTGATCTTAGAGGGAAAGTTTTTAGTTTTTCCCCATTGAGGATGATGTTAGCTTGTGGGTTTTTCATATATTCCCTTTATCATTTTGAAGAAGTTCTCTTCTATTCCTATCCTTTGAAATGTTTTCAACAGGAAAGGATGTTGAATTTTGCCAAATGCCTTTTCTGCATCAATCAAGATGATCATGTAGTTTTTCTGCTTTAATTTGTTGATATGGTATTACATTAATTGATTTTCTTATATTGAACCATCCTTGCATACTTGGGATGAATCCTACTTGGCCATGGTGTTTAATTCTTTTAATGTGCTGCTGGATTTGATTTGCTAGAATTTTGTTGAGGATTTTTGCATTTATATTCATTAGAGAGATTGGTCTGTAGTTTTCTTTTTTTGTTATATCTTTGTCTGGCTTTGGCATGAGGGTGATGTTGGCTTCATAGAATGAGTTAGGTAGCTTTCCTTCCTCTTCAATTTTTTTCAAGAGTTTGGCAGGATTGGTAGTAATTCTTTCTGGAATGTTTGGTAGAATTCACATGTGAAGCCATCTGGTCCTGGAGTTTTCTTTTTGAGGAGCTTCTTAATGGCTGATTCAATTTCTTTACTTGTGATTGGTTTGTTGAGGTCATCTATTTCTTCTTGAGTCAATTGTTGGTTGTTCATGCCTTTCTAGAAAGTTGTCCATTTCATATACATTGTCATGTTTATTAGCATAAAGTTGTTCATAGTATCCTCTCATTACTTCCTTTATTTCTGTGGGATCAGTGGTTATGTTTCCTCTTCCATTTCTGATTTTATTTATTTGCATCCTCTCTCTTCTTTTTGTCAACCTTGCTAAAGGTCCATCAATCTTATTGATTTTCTCATAGAATCAACTTCTGGTTTTGTTGATTTTCTCGATTGTTTTCATGTTCTTAATTTCATTTATTTCTGCTCTGATCTTCATTATTTCTTTCATTTTACTTGCTTTGGGGTTAGTTTGCTGTTCTTTCTCTAGTTCTTCCAAGTGGACAATTAATTCCTCAATTTTTGCCCTTTCTTCTTTTTTGATATAGGCATTTAGGGCAATAAATTTCCCTCTTGGCACTGCCTTTGCTGTGTCCCATAAATTTTGATATGTCATGTTTTCATTCTCATTTGCCTCGAGATATTTGCTGATTTCTCTTGTAATTTCTTCCTTGACCCACTGGTTAAGAGTGTGTTGTTGAGCCTCCACATATTTGTGAATTTTCTGGCACTCTGCCTATTATTGATTTCCAGCTTCATTCCTTTATAATCTGAGAAGGTGTTTTGTATGATTTCAATCTTTTTAAATTTATTGAGACTTGCTTTGTGACATAGCATACAGTCTATCCTGGGGAATGATCCATGAGCACTTGAGAAGAAGGTGTATCCTGCTGTTGTGGGGTGTAATGTTGTATGAATGTCTGTTAAGTCTAGCTCATTTATTGTATTATTCAAATTCTCTATTTCTTTATTGATCCTCTGTCTAGATGTTCTGTCCATTGATGAGAGTGGGGTATTGAAGTCCCCAAATATTATGGATGTGTCTATTTCTCTTTTCAGTGTTTGCCTCATGTATTTTGGAGCATTCTGGCTCAGTGTGTAAATATTTATGATTGTTATGTCTTCTTGTTGAATTGTTCCTTTTATTAACACATAGTGTCCTTCTTTATCTCTTTTAAATGTTTTACATTTGAAATCTCATTTGTTAGATATTAGTATATCTACTCCTGCTCTTTTTTGATTGTTATTTGCATGAAATATCTTTTCCCAACCTTTCACGTTCAACCTATGTTTATCCTTGGATCTAAGATGGGTTTCCTGTAGACAGCATATAGGTGGGTCCTGTTTTTTAATCTAGTCTGCCAGTCTATGTCTTTTGATTGGGGAGTTTCTCCATCAACATTTAGTGTTATTACTGTATTGGTAGTACTTTCTTCTACCATTTTGCCTTTTGGATTTTATAGGTCATATCTAATTTTTCTTCTTTTTACCTTTACTGATAGCCTTCATTTCTACACTCTTCTCCACATCTCTCTCTCCTGTCTTTTCATATTTGCCTCTAGTGCTCCCCTTAGTATTTCTTGTAGAGCCAGTCTCTTGTTCACATTCTCTCGGTGATTTCTTTGTCTGAAAATGTTTTAATTTCTCCCTCATTTTTGAAGGACAGTTTTGCTGGATATAGAATTCTTGGTTGGCAGTTTTTCTCTTTTAGTAATTTAAATATATCATACCACTGTCTTCTTGCCTCCATGGTTTCTGCTGAGAAATTTACATATAGTCTTATTCGGCTTCCCTTGTATGTGATGATTACTTTTGTCTTGCTGCTTTCAAGATTCTCTCTTTCTCTTTGACCTCTAACATTCTGATTAGTAAGTGTCTTGGAATACATCTGTTTGGGTCTATTCTGTTTGGGTATGTTGCACTTCTTGGATCTGTAATTTTAAGTCTTTCATAAGAGTTGGGAAGTTTTCAGTGATAATTTCCTCCATTAGTTTTTCTCCTCCTTTTCCCTTCTCTTCTCCTTCTGGAACATCCACAACACATATATTCATGTGCTTCATGTTGTCATTCAATTCCCTGAGTCCCTGCTCATATTTTTCCATTCTTTTCCCTATATTTTCTTTTACTTGTCAGATTTCAGATGTTCTGTCCTCCAGGTCATTATTCTTATCTTCTGCCTCTTGAAATCTGACAATGTAGGTTTCCATTGGTTTTTTACCTCTTCTACTGTGCCTTTTATTCCCATAAGTTCTGTGATTTGTTTTTTTTAGACTTTCGATTTCTTCTTTTTGTTCATTCCTTGCCTTCTTTATATCCTCCTTCAATTCATTGATTTAATTTTTGATGAGGTTTTCCATGTCTGTTCGAACATTCTGAATTAATTATTTCAACTCCTGTATCTCATTGGAATTGTTGGTTTATTCCTTTGACTGGGCCATATCTTCAATTTTCTTAGTGTGATTTGTTATTTTTTGCTGGCATCTAGACATTTAATTACCTTAATTAGTTTATTCTGGAGATTGTTTTCACTTCTTTTACCTAGGATTTTCTTTGCTGGATGACTTTGTTGTCTATCTGTTCTTTGACATTCAGTTTGGCTTATTCTGGACCACAAGCTTAGGTTTTGTTTAACAGATCATAATTTTTCAGTTCTTGTTTTCTTGTTTCTTACCCTGCCTGTATGGTGCCTTACCCCTGCCCCCCGCCCCCTTAGGAGGGTCTACTTAGGTATTATAGATCCCAATCAGATTTTCCCAGACCAAACTGGCCTCCTGTCAGGAGGAAAGAGTCACCTGCCTCAGTTTTCCCTGAGTGTGAGACCAAGCAGGTTGAAAGACTTCCCTGTGAAGTCTCTGGACTCTGTGTTTTTCCTATCCTGCCCAGTATGTGGCGCTTGTCTGCCTGCGGGTCCCACCAGGATTAGGGGATGTGGTACCTTTAACTTCAGCAGACTCTCCCTGCTGGGGGTATGTTTGAGGTTGTAGGCTGGCTTTAATCACTTCAATTTTCCAGACTCTGGGGTCTGAATTCCTTGAGGGAGGGATTCCACCTGAGCTGGGCCCGACCCCTCTCCTGGGGAAGCACAGGCTCCAAACAAGCCCTCAAACAAGCTTGTTTCTGCTTATGCCGGGGGCAGTTGCAGCCTGAGAAGCCCTGCCACTGTATCCAAAGGCAGTCAAGGCTTTGTAGAAACACAGCCACAAAAAAGAGAGAGAAAAATCCTTCTCAGAGCAGGACCCTGGTTCCTTGGGTTTGATGATCAAGAGCATAAGTTGGTATGTTGCTTTGTGTCCCCTCAGATTCTATGTGCCTCTTCCTGTCCGTCAGGGCCCAGACCCTTTCAAGTATTATGTGTATCTGACCCAAAAAACCCTCTGTTTCCTTTTTTTTTTCCTGTCAGCTCTGCCCCCTCAGTGCTGGGGCAAAAATCAGCAACCTCCACTTTGACTCGAGGTTCAGCTGAGCTGCAGCCCTATTTTTAGTAGTCAGAATTTGTGAGTTAATTACACACTAGTTGCACTCAGCCCCTGCTGCTGGTAAAGTCCCTTTCCTTTCCCCTCTGGGGAGCAGCCTGTGGGAGAGGGGCACTGGCCACCATGGCTTGGGGGACTCAGTTCTTGGGGGGCTCACAGCCGGTCCAGCTGGTCCAGACTGGGGTACGCTGTGTGTCCGGTCACTGACGTGGCCCCAGCAATTGTTCTGTACTGTTTCTGGTTATTTACTAGCTGCTCTGGAGGACGAACTAAATCCCACACCTCTCTAAGCCGCCATCTTGGCACAGAACTATCCTCCCAGTTGACTTTTAACTTTAATCCTGGCCTAAGCTGTCTATTTTAGGTAAATTTAAATCATGACTGTTTTAGCCATCAGTCATCATTATTGCCTTATTTCTAGGGGAAGTGCTCATAGTTGTTTGTGAACAACATTTGGTAACATTGCTGAAATTGTGTTTTGGTCATCTTTTCAGTTCTATTTGCAGTACGGGCATTCATTGACATTGTATTCATTTCTGAAAATGAAAAGTTTCATATTATTTTTAGTTGAGAAATAATATCCCCAAACATAAACTGGAAAAATAAAAGTAACCTTCCTTATATCTGCCATTGTTCTTACTCAATTCATCTATTCCAATATGGAAATATCCATGTGACATAAAGATTAAAAGTACACAAGAAGGATTCTGGGTGATGGTGCTGACAGATTTTTAAATTTCCCTCACAGATCATCTATAGAGCAAAATCCAAAATTCATGGACAATATTTATATCAAGATTAGGTAAAAAGGCATTGCAATGACTCCCAAAATATGAGTGGAGAGGGACAAACCCCTTAAAAGTCACAAGATCTATGTAGTATCAGCAACTGTGCCAGGAGAAACAGGGGAACTGATGGATATGAAAAATTACCATCAAATCATCCACAGATATTCACAGTTTAGTTTAGTTTAGTATGGCAATTTGAGAATGGTAGCCAAACCTGGGAGGAGATTTTCTGGATCTTATAGTAGCTGATTGAAAAGATCCCATGGTAAGGAATCAGAACAGTCTGGGACAGGTGAATTTCAAAGCTAATCAGACAAAACACCCTTGCACGATAAAGCTTCCTTCTTGAGAAAAAGACTTCACGTCGAGCCCGCCCAGGGATAATAAAGACAATAGAAAACAAAGACACAGACACAAATGAAAGAGAGAAACCAGAAATTCTTAGAAAACTACCAGCCCTATTTTTGAAATGCAGCTTAAAACCATAAGTTTATAAAGGTTTCTGAATCCTGCCTCTTCCTAATAGTTAAGGGAAGCTAATTTCAGATAAAAATGAGCAATAGAAAAATGATTAAGGTTTAATCTCACATCAAATTATTTTAAGGAAATGAAAAAAGATTAAGTAGCAAAATAGCATTCCTACGAGCAATGCATGCAAAGAAGGACAAACCCTCCAAAAGATGAAAAATAGTCTGTTTTTCTATTTTAATCTTTGTTTTCTATTTCCAGCTCTCTAATGAAACAAAAAGACTTTAAATAAAATTTATAATGTATCAAAAAATAACGTACATAAAATTAGAAACTCAAAAATGAGTGAGCTACTCAGGAAAGAAAGAAATAAAAGAAAAAAATTGTTAAAAAAGATGGACACTAAACCAGAAGGAATATAAGATGAAATAAGCACAAGGGTAAGAAGATAAAACTATTTAATTACTTATAAAGAAAAGAACATCAGATTACCCCCATCCCCAAATAAAACAAAAGGAAACACCAAAAACAAAACCAAACCATAATGACATATTAAATTCTGTGAACCAAGAATTTTATATTTAGCTAAACTGATCTTTAAGTATAAAGCTCTTAACTGCTGTCAAATGTGGGAACTCAGATGATATTGTTCCCATAAGTTCTTCCTGAGGGATTTACAAGAGAATGGGTTTCAGACAACCAAACTGACTAGAAAGACACTGACACAGGACTAGTGCTCTGCAGTAAATACATATTTATTTGGAGAACATATTGTAGAGGAGAAAAAAAAAGACATTGTAAAACACACACACAAAAAAACTAAATTGTATTGCTAAGGGATGCACATTTGGGTGATAAAACTCTAAACCAGGAAAGTAAGGAAATGGATACCATAAAATTCAGGATGGTGGTTACATTTGGGGAGAAAAAAAAGAGGTTTATTATCGGTTGGGACCTGAGGATGTGTTCTGGCGGGGCTGGCAATGCTGTGTCTAAACCTGGGTGGTGGCTAAAGGGAGTTTACCGTATAATAACTTATTAATCTATACATTTGCTTTATATGATTTTGTGTATCTATGCTATATTTTACAGTAAGTTTCTTTCAAATTTTACTTTTAAAGATTAATAATACTCCCAATAATAAAATGTAGAGCAATAGCGATAGAAAGATAACTATGTCTACAAACATAAAAAAGAGTTAGAGATTTTGCTCCCAACAAAGTTGCAAGACTACTATTGCTCTGAAAATCCAACAATATAGTGCACTGCAAAAAAAAAAAGTAATTCAGAAGAGTCCACATTAAGCAATATGTAGTAGTTTGGTGGGGCGATCAAATTATGCTTAATTTATTTTGATTGGAATAAGATAGGGATCCTGGTTTAGACTTTTTTTTTTAAGGTAAAAGATTGAAATAACTTCTCTTGTGATAAGTTATCCCATTCGGTGTCAATCTTCATTTCCCTTTGCATAAACAGTTGGCTATAATTTGAATTTAAAACTGAGGAAGAGAATGAATAGTCTGGCGCTGTCCTTGTGACTTAGTTTGAAAACTTTCCATATAATCCTGTAATATTTCTTTGAAACTTGGTTGTAAATATGAATTGAAGCCATATTTGACAGGCAACAATTATGGCATTAAGAACAATGGGGAAAATGTTTGGAGAACAAGAGATTGCCACAGTAGATGCTTTAAAGGAAAACTCGGCAGGCTGTTGAATCAAGTAAATCTGGGTTTGTAGCCTGATTCTGCTACCTCAGTTTCCTAACCCATAGAATGGGGACAATGATACTTAATTAGAATTGTGAAGATTTTAGAGAATAACTACAAAGCACTGAGCTCAACGCTTAGTACATCAAAGGTGCTTAATTGAAAATAATTTTCTCCCATTCCAATAATGCCAGCTGTCTGTCCTGGCTGTAAAGAATCTAACAGAAGAGGCAATGGGGGGTCAGAAGGCTTGTTGAGAAGACTCTCATAAATTTCCTCAAATGAATTCTAGAGGAGCACGAGATGCAGAAATTATTTTTCCTTTCATTCATGAGGTGACGTCATTCTCAAGTGGTTTTGCTGGCAGCAGCATTAATTATTGTGAAACTTAATATTACAAAGGGAACCCCAGAGACTGGCTCTTGGCTGATAAAATAAGCTGGCCTTCACAATGGCTGAAAGACCATAGCTTGTTACTTTGGTTAAAAGAATCCCAATACTCACAAGAATACACACTTTGAAGTTTTTTTTTTCCTTTTCAAACACTATGGTTAGTATTGTGTCTAAAACAACCCGTTAAGAAATCTCAGTGTGAATTTTTTACAAAGTAGGATGGAATTACAAGTGAATCCAGAATGCAAACACATTTTCTTCCTAAATGTGAATTGCTTTAAGGTTGATTATTCACTACTCTGAAGTCATTTTTTATTATTTATTATTATTTTTTATTCACCAAGGGCTGAGTGGTTTTCTTAAGCAATTTCTTGGCTGGAAACTAACAAAAGAGATAAACTTTTTTTTTTTTTTCAAACATTTCACAAATGTTTTCTGGTAACATGTATGTCAAGCAAGTAGCTGTTTAAAGTCAGATTTGGAGGCTTTGCTAATGGTAGAAGCAATTTCTAGGTGGCCAGATGCCAAGGAATAATAATATTTTTCACTCATACACCCTCAGTCTCTAATACAACTTAATGTGCAAAATGCTGCTGGGCTGGCTTACACACATCTTCCAGAAATACCAGCAGAAATTCAGTGGATGCTGGAAAGGTTATATAGCTGTACTCCCCAGAGGCCATTTCAATATCGTTCATTCTTAACTGATTTGGCTGTTTTTTATTTGACAAACAGCCCACTAGAAACATTTCTGTTTGACTTTATTTTATTCATTGGACGAAACTTGCATGCCAGGCATTCATGCAGAGGCAAAACTGGACAGTTGCAGTCTCATTTTACATTTTTCTAGCAAGCTTTTATCCATGGGCCTCCAAGGGCATGACAGGTACTAAAACACTCCTGCAGAAAGGGTGAGCAACTACTCAGCAGAGAGAATCATGGAGATCTGAGAAATTACCTGAAAAGCTTAGGTCACCTTCTCACCTACAAAAAGCTATGACTACATTTTCCCCTGTGGTTCCTATGGGATTCTGAGCAGTAATATGATGCAGATGCTCTGGGATGTTTGCTTCTCAATTCCATCCTAAACTCTTCGGAAAGAGGTATTCCAAACGATTTATTTGTGTGTTTCTACTACAAGTTATGGCCTTACTAGTTTTACTCAGCAATTACACAGCTTCCATGCATGTCTTCAGAGGATAAAATTTGACTACCACAACATTTGTGAGTTTCTTTTCTTCTATCCCTCTCCTTCCCTGTCCCTCTCCCTCCTCTTCTCGTTCGTGAAGTTAGTATTTCAGAAAAATGTTTTGCAAACGTTTTACCTCTTGATTTTTATTCATCTAACCCTTGCCACATGTATTAATGATACTCGTTTGTGCCAACAAATGAAACACACTTGGAGAGAAGCAAATCTGAACTTTGGGGCTCCACTTTGGAAAGAAGGTAGACTTACTAGCTAAGGTTGAAACTTTTATTCTCTACTGCTTGATATTTTGATCTGAAGAAGGGTTGCTTGGAGTTGTCCATGAGGTGAATTTTTGAACAAGGGCTGAGAAGTGTGGAAAACACTAAGAAAGAATTGTTGATATTTTCACTAAATAGAAGTCCTCAAAATTTTAACATGCATTTCCTGACATTAAAATTTCCTAAGAGATATCTGGATGACAGTCACGATGCTTTTCCTTAAGGTACAGTGCTGATGAGGCCACCAGGGGGCTTTCAAGGAGCTCAGCATTGACAGTGGTAGGGGCAAGGAGATGTACAGGTCTTAGTTTCAAAGGTTATTGTGTCTAAAGAATTACTGCAGGATGACAAGTTAAGATGCAATAATAGTGGCTAACACTTTCTTTTAAAAATGACACTAGCCTCCCCCTCCCTAACAACTCTCTCTTTCTCTCATTTCCCCCTCCCCATATGTGGGTCACAGACACACACACACACACACACATGGGCTTATGTAAATAACAATACCCTGACCTAGCCAGTTTATTTAGTTGCCCAACTGATCACAAAGGAAATTTTCAGAATATAATTTTTGTCTCTTTAGGGAAGACCATCTAAATTTTTCAATGTTGTATTATCAGAATTATAGCCTCTAAAGACCAGATGATACTAAAAACCAGCAAACAAACAACGGTGCTGTCTTCTAACACGACGGTTCTTTTTCTTTCACACTACACACATGGCCACTGAAAGTAGAATCTTCCACAAACACTAGAAATTGCCTTATTTTATGTTATGAATTTGTGGAGAGAGGAGAATTTCCATGTTTCTGTTCTAATGGACCATCCAGAATGCAAAACTGGATCCCTTGGGTGAGGAGTCAGATAATTCTTTGGTTTTATTGTAATGCCTGGGCTTGGGGATGCCTCAAAGGCAGCCAGTGAGAGACGAAGGTTTGGGACCAGTTCTTTGTTGGCAGAATAAAAGGCCAGGAGGTGGAAAAGCCAGGGAAGTCTATGCAGGGAACAAGGGTCTAAGAAGGAAGGGAGGACAGCAGTCCTGAACAAACAACTGAGGACGGGACTGTGGCTGCGCTTGTCTCTTACCATCTCTCTTTGGTAGGATGGTTAGTACCAGGAAGAATGGCGAAAGATAAAAATGACTTGTATCTGAGCTGGATTAATGTACCGCTGGGGGGAAAGGGGCTGAATGGGATTACATTGTTATAATTTTATATACATAAATTATACTATGTTTTCTATAGTATGTATTTTATATATAGTATGTATATGCCATACCCATTTACACACTGTTTTTGAGGAGCATCTGGCTTTGTTTTCTATATCATTAGGTGGATATTGCCCCTTCTTGACCCAACTTTGCACCATGCTGGGAAAGCATCATCCTCTAGCTATGCATCATCTTTTTTTAATACAAAAAAACACCAAATAAACACAAACATTCCTATTTTGATGATTCTGTTCTACATATACAATCAGTAATTCACAATATCATCACATAGTTGCACAGTCATCATCATGATCATTTCTTGGAACATTTACTATGCATCATCTTTAACAGCATTTGGCTTGTGTGGACTCTGTAATGTTCTCTTATTTGCAATGTCAAAAGTCCAGGTTTACTTTGCATCTGTTCCTTAGTTTTAGGGAATTTTTATTGGGTTGGATTATTTAAATGAAGCCAACTTGAGTATTTATATTCATCTGCATATGACAATCACCAAGGATAATTTTTCGTAAATTAAACCTAAATCTAGTTCAGAACAAAACACCTTAGCACAGTGCTTTGCATATACTAGTATCCAAGGAACAATAGATATACAGATGAGTAAAACAGTGATTTCGCAGATCAAGATTTGATCTATTTGATTGCTAGCAGTTGCACTTTCTTTGGAATTTACTCTGTGGATTGCTCTCCTGAAAATATTTTTGGCATAATCATTGATAATAGCAGTACATAAGTAGAGTATAATTTGCAATGACTATTTCTCCTTGGGGTTAAAGCAAGTCATAAAATTCATATAATTTCTTCAGTAACATCACCTTTCCCAAAAGGATTCCAGAATACTATTTTTATTGATTTATTTTGGGGCCAAGACATGAGCTGAGTTTCTTTGGCTCCACTCTGTAAAAATTACATTGCCCTAAATCAAAGGTTTAAATCTTCCTTTAACATATGGCTCCATCTCTCTATATATTTGACCAAATTGAGAGTAGGCATTTCTTTACCAGCTTTTGTTCTTTTCTTCTTGGAAACCTTTTCCTCATTGTTGAGGCAGTACAGTTACTAAGCATTTCACATGGTTGCATGAAAAAAAAAAAGCCACATTATCTAAATGATGTACTGATAAACGAATGACGATCATCTGACAAAGTACAGCTGTGGTAAATGATATGTATTTTTGCCCTCAAATCTATTACCATTTTGATTTTGTAGCTGAACATAATTTATAATTGTGAGGTGCTCTAACAATTACTTTATTAATTTGTCACATTATAGTTCTTTAAAAGCATTTGTACTTTGCCCACTATATACTAAGGCTGCACAAGATGCTGGAATCTGTTTCTGTTCATCCAACAACCATTTAACAACTGAGAAGACAGCCAAAAGCCAAAAATATCCTCATTCTCATTTTAGAACTATGCATTTAAAATTCCCCAAACTAGTAATGTTACTTGAATGGAAAAAGTGCTAGGTGCATTGTCGTTTCCCAAAGGAGGCATGTCTAATGTGTAGCCAAGCTATTATTCTTTTGTCATATAAGCAAGAACAGTCACCAGACTCCTTGAAAATTTTTCATGGAAAGAAACATTTACCTTTACCCTGATCCCACTTTCCTTTCTCTATCCCTCTTCTGTTCCAGGTGGTTTCTCCTCTTCATTATTTTTTGCCTTCATTTATTCGCATTATTCACTCCCTCACCAACCACTTATTTATCAAACAACAGTAAGACACTTTGCAAGTGGGGAAGCAAAGATATGAAAGAGAAGGACCCTATTTTTAAGCAGCTGTTTTTCCTGTTATTAAGATAAGTCCTATACAGCCGAAACCATAGCAAAAGGGAGAACATGATGACTACCATTTAGTGTACATACTTATGAGAATTCAGAGGATGTAAAGTATCCAAGTTCAATCCCAGTTGAGACCTGCCTTCTCTCAAAGTGCCTCTTTCTCTTAATCAGTGCTTCATACACTTGGCTGCACGTGAGAATCACCTGCAGAGCTTTAAAAAAATCCTGGCACCCAGGCCAAATTCCAATCCTGTTAAAAAAGGATCTCTGGGATGGGACCCAGGTTTCAGTATTTTTTAAATTATATATTCCAATGTGCAACCTAGGTTGAGAATGACTGTTCTTAATACCATCTCTTCAAAACTTCATGTTACTTAAATTTCAATATCGCTTTCTCACATTATTGTGAAGAGGAGCCAGAAAAGAGGACAAATTATGAGCTACAGGTTTCCCTAGTAAAAGTATTCACTTTTCTCATTTACCTAACAAAATAATAAAAAGAAAACAAATAAGCAAACAAAAGCAAAAAACAGCAACCACAAAACAGTTTTCTTCTGTAAGTTCTTGAGGTAGGGAACTGAAAGTTTAAAAAAATTGAGAGATTTTGGAATATCAATAATGAAAGTGGAGGTAAAGTAGCAAGAAGGGCATTACTCAGCATGTGGTATACTTTGAGATTCAGGGAAGAAATGTAAATCATCTGAGGAATGTGAAATAGGATAGGTTAAACCTACCTGGTTAGATGGGAAGCACCTGGACAAATGAAATGGGATAGTAGAAGGAGGTGTGATTTGTTTCGACCTTTAGTGTTTATCCCAATGCATTTCACAATATTAGTTCAGTGGTCAAATTATCTGGCCTTTTTATAGACCCTTAGCCTGTAAAAACAAATCCAAACCCAGATCATAAATCAGGAATAAGATTCTGAGCCTTAGTGCGATGGGTGGGGTGGGAGTTGGAAAGCGCCAATACAGAGCCACCAAATTTGACCACTGTTGTGAAATTGTGAAATGTATTGGAATGGATACAAAGAATCTATCATCAGAAAATGAACACTAAGTAAAAAAATATTAGAGATTTATTTTGAAATATTTCATCTGGTGCTTAAAAGTGTCTTTTTCATGTGCTTCCTGTACATTGTTGATAGTGAAGTAAAATGGAAAACCTTCGATAGGACAGACCCAGACTGAAACCCTGGCTTCTTTGTCACTACTTTGTAGGAACTTGGGAAGTAATTTAATTCTATGGGTTCCTTATTAGTGCACTGAGAAGATAATATCTCCTTCAGAATGTGGTGGTGAGAATGAAAGAACAAATAGTACAGTTGAGGTTCTTATAAATTCCAAGTCTTTTCCTCCTCTTTCCTTTGTCTTTAGTTATTGCTGAACTCTAGAGGCAATCTTTGCAGGTGTAGAAGAGATTCAAATTATCCACACCTGTCTGTTAATGGTAAAAGTAAGTTCTTGGGTGGGGAGGACTGTTTGGTCAAAGTTTAGAGCAGATCTTTCTGCAATGAATGCACTTGCTCAGATCATCTGGGCAAGTAACTGAATATTTGTGCTTGTTTATTAGCCTCCAGAAAGGTCTTACTCTAGGCCGGGGGTGTCAAACTCAAAAGCTAACAGGACTTTTGTAGGTCTTTGGGTGGAACTTTGGCAAACTGGAGAGTGAGCATGTGCTCTATTCCAGGCACAGCCTCTACCCATGCCCAGCATATTGTTGCACGCACGAATTTAGATTCAGCGTTTGCCAGATGTGATTTTTCAAGAAAAGTCAGAAATCCAGACAGATTTTTAATGTAAAAACTTCCAGTGTATAAGCACTGATAACCAATTCCATTTTCTTTCACTATGATGTGGGCCAAACAAAACAAAACAAAAACCCACAAAATCTAAATACAGCTTATGTGTCACAAGTTTGCAACCTTTGGATTTTGAAGGTCTCTTTCATTTCCAGTGCTCTCTACTCTATGAGTCAAAGACTAATCATGTCCATCTTGCATGAGGTGGAGTAAAGTAAATATTTTAAATCACCCCAAAGATTTAGAACACAGACAATCACCCACTTCCAGATAAATGTTTCCTGCTAGTGTTACACTAGCCATAATTAATGGTACCTCCCAGGTAATTTTTATGCAAAAACTCTCTATTCCAAAGTTAAAATCAGTTACATTTTCTGTTACTTGCTAAACTGCCTAGACTCAGTTTTCTGCATGTTCATGTTATCTCTTTTTTTAAAACATATTTGGTGGCTGGTTTCAATCTCCCAGGGCCCAACTTTATTTTGTACCAATTCTGAGGAGTTAAAATTTCAGTGAACTTCAACATTTATAAAGCTGGGTACTTTTTAAATGTTAAATTAAAAGCTTGGAGAAACATAGTCTTACATCCTACTTATCACTAAGCTGATGCTCTTGGCATCTGATGTCATTGGGCTTTTAAATTCTTTAAAAATTCCATTCATTCTCTCAGAAATTCTACTTTTAGTCTCGTCTTCCCATCTGGCTTCCTGCTTAAGACATTATGGAAATTTCTCTATCTCCAATATAAGAAGTTCCTTCTCTGTAGAATATATTGAAATTTATGTATACTGGCAGAATGCAATGATTTGGTGACTCACCCATAAAACGTGAGATAAAGGAAACCGATCCTTTTCCCAAGTTTGAAAACTTCTCCTGGTTTGTCAGATGCTCCTGTGAGTCGAACTATGCCTACTTTCTTGAGGGTGGAGAGCCACTTGTATGCATGTTCGTCATTTTTTAAAACATCTTCAAAATCCAGAGTAGGTAACTGGAGCTCTGAACCCCAGTACTGACATTCTGTGAATTAAAAAAATGAAGACACTAGATGTGATTACATTGTTTTGCACATAGAAGTGTAACTTCAGAAAAGGGACTAGTTCATTGAAGGTGAGCTTTGATTTATCATAAAGTTTACTAAATTTCACTCATTCTAGACAAGCCCAAGTTACAGGAACTTTGTTCCCCAGAGCCATATCAGTCTACTGCATGCTTCCTGCCCACACTGTGCCTAGCCCAGAACTGGTACTCAGTATACCATATTTGTCAAAGGAATGTTCTTTAATTTATGGATGAATCTTAGTCTGTATCTCCTTAGGGATTTTCTCTCTAGACATTGCTTACAAATAACCCTGAATGTTGCATGTATTAACAGCCGCATTATATTGCTCAGCTCCAAAGAGATGATAAAACTAAAACAGTATATTCCCATTCCAAAAGAGAGATCTTTTTTCATGATAGGCACAGCTCCTTTCCCCTTTTATTTCCCCTGATGAGAAGCTTTCTCTTGGGTACGTGTTCTTTGGAGATAGCAAGAGCTGGCTATGGGGAAGAAAAGATGTTACGTTCCCAGGGTGTGCAGACCCTTTGGAGGTAGTGCCACAGGAGATAAGGCAAAAGACCTTTCCTTGCCTTTCTGAACCTTGATAATTAAATGCCCATAAAAATGTTTACTTGAAAAAAAAACAGAAAGAAAAATGTAAAAAATAATTGACTTGCAAATCAGATTTTCTAAAGGAGGTAGAGCCCAGGGGAAATCTAATTTGCCAAGGGAAACAACTCAGATATTAGCAGCTACATTTAAGGAAGACCTAACTCTAGCTGATCTGTTGGATTTCTTGTTAGCATATATCATATGCTGTTAGGAAAGGTAAATCTTGCTAACAAGTGACAGAATGAGAACTTGCCATCCCAACATCATCTTGAGCAATGCTTTGCTGTTCTAACTGGGGTGCATATATCATGTTATAGAAAATAACTCTGAAGAGTCCAGTTTGAGAATGAAGAAAGGGTCTGTGTCCCCTTGTAGTAGCTGTGGACTGGAAGTCACTCCTTTTTTGATGCCGGAATATTTGATTCTGAAGAAAGAGGCATTCCTTAGGACTTCAGTGTCTTTAGTGGTGAAACGTGCATAAGGACGTTTGTCAAGGTGAGTAGGTGTGTGTGTGGGAGAAGACCTAATCAGGTTGTAAATGCGTATATTGCCAAAGTTTCTGGGTTATTAAACATAACAGCCTGCATATTGAACCAGAATTTCCAGGACCTAAATTGCAAAATGTAATTTAAACCTCCCTTGTGGTGTCATTAATTCTTTTAGACTATGTTAATATTCTTTAGTATTGAATATACTCCACAATTCATTTTATTTACTGTATCTTCTCACAAAGTCCAGGTTATACCCACCTATTGGTTCCTATTTCTCACTTTTTGTGGGACTAATCAGAACAGAGAGTAAAATATCCTTTCCTGATCTGTTTTCATTTTCCAGCATTTCCTATTAACTGCTCCCTACATTTAAGAAAACCTCAGCATTTAATATTAACCAAGTCACCTTGGCAAAGAGAAGCAGGCCAGTACTTAGGTCACATTGCTGGCTAAAATAGTGACAGGCAATGAGATGTAAAGGTTTTGATGATTATATTTAGGGATTAATACACATATGATTAACATATATGCCTTGATTATATTAGGTACCCAGTTATCATCTGTGGCCTTATCTTTTCAATAAACATAATATTTTACCATGTCTCATACACCACAATAGATGGTAGATGCCAAGAACTCAAAGTCTGTGGGAGAGCTAGACATGTAAGATGACAATTGAAGCACATTGAGATAGATGCTACAGTTGAGGTACATTCAGGATACCACATAGGTAAGACACAGATAAGGCCAAGGATGGTGACCTGTGAGTGATGCTATTTTAACTAACCCTGGAGTAATGAACAGAAACTCATATGTAGAAAATGTGTGGGTGAGCTGGGGCAAGGGGGATGCCAAGTAAAGGAAGCACATGCGCAAGGGTCTTTGCTTTAAACTTGGAACCCCAGTCCTTCGCATCTTAAGAACTTACTTTTACCATCGTCATATTTGTGTTGTATGAAATTGTATCTTCCCCATATATGTAAGGATTTGAGTTGCCTTATAGATATGGCAATAACAAAAGACGAAGGAAAGACTTGGATTTAAGAGCCTCACTATTATTATTTGTCCTTTATTTAATTTTCACAACTTTTGAAGGTAGATATTATTATAACCAGTATAATGACAAGACATTTGAAGCCCAGAGAAAGCAATTATTCTCCAAAATCCTACAAATGGCAATAGAAAAGTTAGAGTTTGAATCTGAGTCTGTCCTTTCACAATTTCATAACAGTGGCCTAGTTTTGGGGTACAATGTTAGTGTTCCTGAAACCCCACTCTTATTCATCACACTGTGCATGGTGTTATGGATTGAGTCATGTTACCTACCAAGACATGTTCAAGTTCCAACGCGAGGTCCTGCAGATGTGAACCCATTTGTAAACAGGACCTTTGAGGATTTAGTAAAGGGAGGCCAAATTGAATCAGGGTGAATCTTAATCCAATGTGACTGGAATCCTTATAAGCAGAGGAAATTTGGACACAGGAGGAGACAGATGGGGACAGAGTCTGCTATGTGATAAAGAGGCAGAGATTGAGTTACTGATTGCAAGTAAGCTACCACCAGAATGCTGCAGGCTTCGGAGAAAGCATGATCCTGCTGACGCCTTGATTTTGGGCTTTTAGCCTCCAAAACTGTGAGATGATAAATTCCTGTTGTTTAAGCCGGCCAGTCTGCAGTACCTAGTTACAGCATCCCTGGCAAATGAAGACAGTTTTGAATCCTATTCATGATTTAGAATTTGGATTTCATTTTGTTTTTTATGGGAAAGAGTCCTGTAAGAGGGCCCAATAATTTGGCCACCTATCTAATATTGTTGATCATTAATAACTTCTTGAAGTTATAACTTCTCCATGATTGAGGAGATAACCTTTGCCATTTGGTAATTTGCTATTTGTTTTCTTTGTTCTTGTGGGAGGGACAAGAAAGGCTCACAGGAAGGGAACCAGGAATCAATGCAACAGTATAAATCAAACTAAATTCTGCCCAGCATAGATGAATATACAGATGAATTCTATATGGCATAGCGTTCTAAGAAGAAAAACTCTCCACTGCATTTCATTGGGATTAGGTTTTTGCTTAATTCAGTATGTTACATGTGGCTAGTTTTAAATTTGTGGTAGCTTTACTGACTCCACTTAAAAGAGAGAAGGTGAAGAAGAGGGAAATGTGAAGTTTTCAATCCCTGTGGCAGACAGACCCCAAGGTGGCCCCATGTGATCTTTGCCTCCTGATGCTCACAGTTTTGTGTGTTCTCCTCCTCTTGAGTATAGACAGGTCCTATAACTTGCTTCTAATCAATAGGATAGAGCAAAGGTGACCAATTGAACATGATTATGTGTACAGGATTACATTACATACGTTTGTTTTTGGGCGGGGGGGTGCGGCATGTTCTAGGAATCAAATTCGGGTCTCCGGCATGGAAGGCGAGCATTCTACCACTGATCCACCTGTGCACCCCATTATATAAGATTTTAATGCCTGTCTTGCCAGAAGACTCTTTTTCTTACTGGCTTTGAAGAAGGAAGCCGATTTGTGTGCCCCAGAGCAGAGAGGACCACACGGCAAAGAATCGAGGGGAACTGCCAGCTGCCAGCGTGCAGGCTGACCACCTGCATGGAAATGAATGCTGCCCACCACCATGTGAGCTTGGAAATGCCTCTTTCCCCAACTGAGCCTTAGACAAGGCCACAGCCACAGCGAACCCCCTTGTGTGCAGCTTTGTAAACTCTGAAGCAGAGGATCTGGTTAAGCCGTGCCTTATTCCTGATGCACAGAAATTGTGAGATAACAAATGTGTGTTGTTTTAAGCCATTATTTGTGGTAATATTGTTATTCAGCAATAGATAAATAGAAGACAAATACGCATTGAATATGCACAATACTCAATATACTTTTTAAAGTATTTTACAAGAATATCTCATTTATTTCTCTTTTCAGTCCCATGAGACACATCTGGTATTGTCATCCTATTTTACTGATGGGGAATGTGAGGCATGGAGAGGTTAAATAACTTGCCCATGATCTCAGAGCAGTCTGACTTCAAATTGTGCTCTTTTAATTTTTATATTTTTTTACTCAAACTAATAGGTATCAAAATTGATAAAATAGAAGTTTTGTCCCTTTAGACTATGGAAATTTGGGAATTTCCCTTCCTATTAAATGGCTTAAAGATATGTAGCCCTTTATGGGAGTAGAGAAGTCTTATATTATTTCCAATTTAAAGACGACACAATTGAAGATTGTAAAGCTCTGAGGCATTTCTAACTTCCTAGTTCTGGTAAGGAAAATGGAAGACTTGTTTGGCTGACCCAACTCTCAACTCCCAATCTCTCTTCTGAGTCACTACTCAACTTGGGCTGGCCATCCAATACAGATATGGCTAATAAACTAAAATTGAAAAATAGTGTGGCATTCCTGGGAAGATTTTGCCCTCTTGGTAAAAGTATAACTCCTACTCCATGTTCTCTCTATATTAATTGAATGAGGGCATGATGGCTGGAGATGTAGTAGGCATTTTGTGACTTTTTAAAAAAATCACTTAACCAATGCCAGAAGCCATACAACTTTGACCTTCTTGTAAAGGGGTCGAAGTTGGGTAAAAATTATTTTCCAACCTTATAGTTAGTGGGTTTTTTTTTCTAACTTATAGCCACAGCTGTTCCTGATCAATACAATAGGGCAGGCAGGAATTGAATTCAGATCTTCTGATACCTTATCTAGTGCTCTTTCTATGATTCCAGCTACTTCTTTACATGTATGAAGTTCCCCACGTATATCCTAACTATTCCTTCTTCTAAAATCAACAGGTTTGGTTTTTGGATGAAAAAGGCTCTTTCCAAAGGAAAAATCTACTCAGCTTTATTTTGAGTATTGGATTCAGTCATGGCTTGCTTTGCCACTTCTATTTGCACATTTCATCAAAAGTACCCAGATTGTAATATCCCATTCCAACCAAAAAGGTCTGAAAAAAAAGTTGATAAATGTCATACATATTGCTTATTGGCTGTCTAATTAGAAAAGTCATTTGACTTTCTTGGACAAAACATCAGTGTTAAGAACATAAATAGCAAGTCACCATCTTTTCTTTCCAAAGCTTATACCTAAGTGGATTACATCTAGAAACATAAAAGAAATATTGAAAACAACATTAAGCTTCTTTAGCCCCAAATAGATATCAAGATCCAGTAGAATATAGAGGTAGATAGAATGTTAGAGACTTATCTGCATTTTCCCATTGGCTGTAGGATTTTTCATCACCATTAGTTCTTATCACCGAACCAAAAGTTTGTTTAAACTGCAATTGGGGATTTGCCCAGTCTTGGGCATGTGATGATCTGGTCAAGGACATTTTCCATTCCCATGTAGACTGTTGGATATAATTAGTTATTGTGTACATGGTTATCTATGGCAATTATGTTGTTTTTATCACAAGGGGTTAAGTAATTTGTCAATGCATTTTTATTATGGTTTTTAGACAAAGTCTTATGAGTAGCAGGTGTATGGAGACATGCTCTCTGGAAGCAGAAAAGTCTGGGTTGGAATCTCTGTCCAGCCTCTTACCAACTAGTTTTTAGTCTTTTCTCTGAGTTTCAGTCTCTTAATTTATAAAATAGCCACAGTTATATTTTCCTTGTAGGTAAATATGATATTGTGATTGTGCAATGAGATGATGTAAGGAGCCCAGCACATAGTACATAATAGCTGTAATAATAGCTATATATATATATATATATATTAGCTGTAATAAAGCTAATATTTACTGAATACTTTCTAGGTGCTTTCCATACGTTATTTCTTTTAATCAACACAATAAATATATGGGCTGGATACTTGTAGTATTCCCAGTTATAGAGAAGGGAGCAGAAGCCCAGATCACGCAGCTAATGGTTTGCAGAGCTAGTTAGTCAAACCCAGGTGACTGATTCCAGAGTCCCTACTTTTAACAAGTACACATAAAATAAACATTCCTGGATGCCTTGACGCATTGTTATCATAGATATTTTTATGTCCTATGTCTGAATGTCCATAGTATATTCTGTCCTTTATAAAGGAAATCTACTAGATAAAAAAGAAAACAGGGCAAATTGCGATTAGGAACACTTTGTCTGAACTTGTTCAAGCACGGGTGTTCAAAGATAAGCCTTGGCTCCTAATCAAGATTTTAAATGCAGAGAAAACATTCAGAGCAGGTTTCATTGCACAACACTGCAATAACATTGCTAGACACTTTCCTGAAATGAACCAAGGCTTTGAGTATTTAAAAACCAGCTAGCTTTTCTTCCTTAATTTATGCAAATATATTCCAGTGGCTCATGTCTTTTTTAGTTTTACTTAAGGCCACTGAAACTTTTCAAAGAGTTTCAGTGACTATGTGGCAGGGAAATAGAATAAATAGAGATAGAAAAACACATTTTTACAAGATGTAAACATTTTCAAAACCTTGAGTTTGTATTCTGAGTACTTCAAGAATTCAAGAAGGACGTGTTTAGTGCATATTCTATACATTTTAGCATAGTTTAATTAAGTTTTGTTTCTACAAAGTAATTTTTTAATTATAGAATAACACACACATACACACATCCTCAAACTCACAGTATCCCTTGTTCTAAAACAGTGGAAAGAGTTAGATTCTTTCAACAAACATGCTACTCTTTACAAATTCACAGAGACTACACTATAAATTAAGGCAGCATAATCTCTACTATAAATAATGATGATTTATAGGGCTTCACTATTACACGTGGTTACAATGATTTTTAAGTTCTCTAAGGTTAATAGTTTTTGAACCATAGCTCTCATTTGGAGTGTCCTGGCAGGAGCTTTACTTAAATCAGACACCAAGGGCCACATCGCATCGCAGAACCCATGTCCCAAGTAGGAGACACTCATGCACTCAGTTATGCTAAGTTCCAAAGACAGTGCTAGGACTTACCAGTTTCCAGATTCATCATAATACCCCCGATTTTAAAATGCACTCATTTTCAGGAAGAAATGAACTACATTTCACTAAATCTCTGAAAAATCATTCCGTGATATCTGCATAGCAACTTTAACGTCCAAAGATTAATTTAAAAGCATTACCCAGTTCCTCTCTCTACCTTCAACTGCAAAACACAACAATTGGAGGACCCAAAAGAAAACACATTTGAGGTGCATAAATCATTTGTCAAGAGCATGCATTAAAAACAAATTCAAGTTTCGCACTTGGGTCTGGATATTTAAACGATGTGGAAAATGACGGAATATTTAAGGTATGAACCACTTTGTCTAATTTAACTCATGCCCTTACTAATAAATACTTCCTTGAACATGTGCTTCACACATCATAAAATTTATGCACAGGCTACATGCTAGCTTTCAAGGGACTATTTGTAAGGTTCCCTTCCCAGGGTTAAGCATCACATTCCGAGATCTTGAGTTGTATTTCAAACAGGAAAAGACACAAAGAAGCTCTTTAGTTAAAAATTCTTGAGTCCAGCACACTGGGTTGCAATGTGTTATTTCACAAGTTTAGGACTTTCTGTTCAACTGACCAAACTGTGCCATTGGCCTTGAAATGGCTCATCCAATGTTCATGGAATCAGCCAATCTCTAAATATTTTTTTCTATAAATATCTTTTGGGGTCCTACTCAAAAATAAAAACTGACTCTAGGAGAGGAAAGTTGCCTGAGTGGAAATGGGGCTTTGACTCTCTTCTCCCTGCCTAATGAACTCGAAATGTCTTGCAAGATTCTGGTTACTTGTCCTCTATTTTTTTTTAGGTAGAGGATTTCCGGAAGCTGACCCTAAGACATGGACTTGAATGCAAGCAATTTATGGAGCTATCCTGGAAGTACTGGTAAGAAATGGGAAAGTGAGATGGGCTAGAAAGCTGCTGGAGGGTATATTAATGAATGGGTTACTGCTTTTGGTAACAGGGACCCAGAACTTCTGGGGACCTCTTGGAGAAGCTATAGAACATGAGTTATCTCACCTGTGGGGAAGGAAGTTGAGGTGCATGGGCTTCTGATACCCAACTCTCATCAGTTGAGGCTGCTCTCCTCCTGGAACCCTCTGGTCTTTCCTGGGTGCTAGCCACACATGCTCCCTTGGGCACAGAAAGCCCTCTGATAGAATGGCAGCCTTGAATTTGGAAGCTCCTAGCATGCAGGGGAAGAATGCCAAAGTGAACTTTGGTGGACCTGATAGCCTCTGCAATGCCCTCTTTTAGGAAACCTTCTGGATCTGCTAAAGGTAGAGGCATAGTAGAGGTGGTGAGGTGTGGCTGAATTCTGGGTTATTATTATAGAGCTAAGAGATTTTTAAATAAATTGAATGTATAGTTTGAGAGATAGAGAGGAGTCAAGAATGCCCTTGCTCCTGGAGAGATGAAGTTGCCGTCAACTTAGACAGGGATGGCTGTGTGAGGAGCAGTCTTAGTTTAGACCATGTTCTCCGATCAGAGGAGTCATCTTTCCCCTGATGGTCCTTACTTTTAAAATTTCTTCAATTAAATTACTTAGAGAGGCCCCTTTTTAGTCCTCTGTAATATATTTTGCTTTCTCAGTTTATTCTGGGCTAGAAACTTCCTCCCTATGCCCTATTGAAGCTGGTTAGATGCCCTTCCTCTCTGGTCCCCCAGTGCTAGTACATACCTCAGTCACATTTCTCACACATATGTTGAAAAGATCTTTCATATATTCAATACATTTGTTGAAAGCCTTGCTGTGGAAAAGTGAATAAAGACCAGACGTGGTCCCTGCCTTTGTGTGTGTGTATGTGGGGGGGGAGGTGGGGGGGTGGGAGTGAATAAATAAGCAAGCAAACAAATAAATACATAAAAACAAAGATTGTGATAAGAGGTATGGGGGAAATAGGAGGGGTACACTGATAAACAGTTGTTGGGATTGGGGGTGCAGAATCTATTTAGACAGGGTGGTCAGGGAAATATTCAATGAGGAGATGCTATTTTAGCCAAACCCTAAAAGGTGAGAGGAGTCAGCCATGCAATGGGTAGAGAGAAGAATGTTTAGGCAGGTGGGACAATAGGAAGATGGGGAATTACCCAGTTCGACTGAGGGACTCAAAGACATTGAGGGCACGGAGGGCAGGATGGTGAGCTGGAAGAGGTGGAAAGGGGGCAAATGCAGAGCTGATGAACAGAACCACATCTCTCTTTCCCTCTGGATTGTAAGTTCCTAGTGAACTGTGCGTATCGTGTTTACTTCCTCATTACAATTCCCCCTCTCCTCTCTTCTGCCTGTGAATGTGCCCCAGGGTTGGCGTCTCATAAGTTTTCAGAAGGCTTAGACGTTTTCTATTCTTAGAAAATTGTTGCATATTTCCTAGTGATGACTAGAAACAAAAAATGTTTCTAGAAGCAAACCCTGAAAAATGGTATTGTATCTGAATTCATCTTAGTGTTTTAAAAGGTTAAGAAGTCCATAAAACCTTTTTCCTAGGTGATAATACCAGTAAACTCTAAGTTTCCCTGAGAATTCATAAAAGAGGCTTTCTAAACAGGCTTAAGCTGCTTGAAAGGAGAGAAATGCATTTTTATTTTGCACTATTAAGTACCGAGTATATTGCCATAAGGCACTGACGTGACAGTTAATGACAGTTATGATAAATAATTTAAAAAATAACGAGAGCTAACATTTATTGAGCACTTATAATTTCCAGGCACTCTTTGAAGCACTTCATATGGATTAACTCATGTAATCCTCCCAACAACCTCATAAGAGAGGCTTTATTATTGTTCCCATTGCACAGATGAGGAGATAGGCACATAGGAGCTTAGATAATTGCTCCAATGTCAACATCTAATATGGGTCAGAGCTGAGATACCACACAGACAGTTTGACTCCAGAGATTGAGAAAAAGACTTGTGTGGTCGAGGACATCATGAACCAAAGGATGTCAAGAAGAGAGATTAAGATCCCAGAGTTCCTAAGAGTTGGCAGGGAAAACAGATAATTTAGTCTATATTTTGTCCCTGCTGTGACTAGCCATGTTACATCCATAAAAAGTTTATAGTTTATAGGAAGCTCTTCAATTACACAGCATGCTCCTCCATGTGGGACAGCCCATACTAGTTTAAAAAAGCTGTAGCTGACATAAGCTTCTTCCTCATGCTGAGGCACAATCTCTCTTTGTCATCCTTCTTTAACCTTAATTCTGTGCTCCAGAATCACACAGTGTATGGTAATCTTGGAAATATGTATAAAGACAGCTACTGTGCTACATTTTTTTTTCAACGCTAAGTAGACTCTTTCCTGTCCTGTATTTCCTGTTTTATGGCTCCCAAACCTTCTCCCACTCTCTCTGTGCTTTCTTTTGAATGATGTGTTCATCTGTGACACCCTGTGACAGGCATAATTCTACAGTTGTGATCTGGTCCATGCCTGCTTGGTGGGGCTCACCACTACATTTTTATTCATGCAGCCCAAATCCAATTAGTCTCTTTTGGCAGTGTCAACTCTGTGACTCATTAACTTCTCAGTCAATCAAAACCCGTAAGAATCGCCTGTCCACCAAGCCTTCTCCTTCTGTATTCATGCTCTTATTACAGAACCCAGTCCTGCAAGAACTTTACTGAACATTTACGAAGATGTGGATGCAGGCCTGGTCTGATAAGAACATGGCATCAGAATAATAATCTAAGGTTTAAATTCACAGATCTGGATTAGAATCTTAATACTGATACTTCCCATCTGCTTCACCTTCAGAAAGTCATAAATTCTCTAAGTTCAGCTTCTTCATCTGGGAAACACAGGATGAAAAACATTTATTATCCCACAGGGTTGTTGAGAGATTGAAATGAGATGATATCTACAAAGGATATGACATAGTGTGCATGGTGCCTGGTTAAATCTGCACTTAACCAGAAGTAGCTGAATGTGGCTGGAGGAAAACACATTTTGATTACTGATCTTACCTTCATTGCATGGTCACTGAAATCTAGCCAACTATATCTTCCAATTCCCCAGCTGATGGTTTCTCACGTTCTCTTTCCTCAACTTCCCACACTTCCTTTTCCTGTTCAGTCTCAGGTGATGACTTTGCTTCTTACATCATTGGAAAAATAGGATGCAGAAAGGAACTCCCATACCCTCCCACCACCACATTCACCAACCTGCCTGTGTCTGTGCTCATACATATGACTTCCATCCACTACCATGAGGGACCTGTCCTCATTCCTACCTGAGATCATATTCCCTTCTTGTGTACTACTCTTGTGTACTACATCCCCATTTGCCTATTTGAGAACAATATTCCTGCACTGTCCCCTTTCTCTTTCCTGGAGAGATTATTTCCATCAGAATATAAATATGCTGATGGAAAGAATTTCCTTCCTGCTATCGTTTCAAAGCAAGAGTCCTCCAAGCAAAACTTTATATTCATTGTCTTTATTTCTTTGCCTCCCATTTTTTGTTTAAACCAACCAAGGATACTTTTGTGTCTGACCACTTTCCAGAAAGAAGACTTGTCAATGTCACCAATGACACTGGCCAGATCCAGTGATAAATTTTTAGATTTCGTGCTACGTGATCAACAGCATTTGACATCGCACATTCCTTCTGCTCAGATCTCTTTGGACCCATGTTAAGTAGTATCTATCGCTCAGCTTCTGCACACTGCGTGCTTGCAGAGGATCACTCCTGGTTCTGCAGCTGGAAGTGCCTGGAAATTTACAACTTTTCTTCCCCTGGGAGTGATCCAAGAGTTTGAGAGTTTAGCTCTTTTGCTTTGAGGGAGACAGTTTTGTTCCAGAGCTCCATGTGGTACAAGATTAAAGCTGGGACTTCACTTCAAATCAGTCTAAAATTGTATCCTTTTGGGGCTTTTCCCCATATCTTATCCTGCTTTTCTACTCCTTTACCCCTTCCTCCTGGAAACCCACCATTATCAATCAATTGAACACAAATCTTCATCTCAGGGTCTGCTTTTGGGGAAGCCAACCCAAAACACTGCTAATCTGTACCTCCATTCTTTAAACTGCTCAGGTCACGACTCTGGGAATCATCTTCTATGCCACTTTTTTCCCCCCATATTTTAAATCCAAACCATTTGCAATTCTTTTTTTTCCTTCAGATTTTTGAAAAAATTAAAAAAATGTTTTAAACATAACAACATATAAACATGAACATTCTTACCATATGATCATTCCATTCTTGGTATATAATCAATAACTCACAATATCATCACATAGTTGTATATTCATCACCACGATCACCTCTCAGAACATTTGCATCAATCCAGAAAAAGGAATAAAAAGAAAAAAGGAAAAAATTTGTACATACCATACCTCTCCCCCTCGCCCTCAGTGATCACCAGCATTTCAATCTACTAAATTTATTTTAACATTTGTTCCCCTTATTATTAATTTATTTTTAATCCATATGTTTTACTCATCTGTTGATAAGGTAGATAAAAGGAGCATCAGACACAAGGTTTTCACAATCACACAGTCACATTGCAAAACCTATATCGTTATACAATCATCTTCAAGAAACATGGCTACTGGAACACAGCTCTACGTTTTCAGGCAGTTCCTTCTAGCCTCTCATTACACCTTAACTAAAAAGGTGATATCTACATAATGCATAAGAATAACCTCCAGGAAAACCTCTCGACTCTGTTTGGAATCTCTCAGACTTTGACACTTTATTTTTGTCTCATTTCACTCTTCCCCCTTTTGGTGGAAAAGGTTTTCTCAATCCCTTGATGCTGAGTCCCAGCTCATTCTAGGATTTCTGTCCTACATTTCCAGGAAGGTTTACACCCCTGGGAGTCGTGTCCCATGTAGGGAGGGGGAGGGCAGTGAGTTTGCTTGTTGTGTTGGCGGAGAGAGAGAGGCCACATCTGAACAACAAAAGAGGTTCTCTGGGGGTGAAGCTTAGGCCTAATTTTAAGTAGGCCTAGTCTATCCTTTGCAGGGTTAAATTTCTTATGAACAAACCGCAAGATTGAGGGCTTAGCCTATTGCTTTGGTTGTCCCCACTGGTTGTGAGAATATCAGGAATTCTCCTCTTGGGGAAGTTGAATTTTCCGCCTTTCTCGCCATTTCCCCAAGGGGACTTCTGCAATTCTTTTGAAACTTCTTTAGAATGAAACCACCTTTCCTCATCTCCATTGCTATCACTCTGGTCCAAACTAACCATCAATTCTTGCCTGGTTTATTATAATAGCCTCTTAACTGGTCACCCTGTTTGCACATGTGCTTCCCTATGATCTCTTTCCATCAGAAATCAGAATGCTCTTGCCTTAGGGTTTTTGAACTTGCTATTCTCTTTGCCTGGAAGATTCCACCAAATGGTTTGTTTCTTTCTTCCTACAGGTATCTCCTCAATTATCAGCATATCACAGAGGCTTTCCCTGACTGTTTAAAAATAACAGTCTCAATACTCTCAGTCCCCTATTCTATTTTACTGGACTTCGTAGAACGTAATGCTACTTGATGGATTGTATATGTAATTGTAAATATATTGGACTCTTTCTCTACCAAAATGTAAATTCCTCAGGGGCTGAGATCTTCTCTGTTTTGCTCACCACTGACTCCCAGCACATAAAACAGTTTCTGGTACACAGCAGACAATAAATATTTGCTGAATAAATGAATAGTACATAGCTGATGCTCAATAAATGATATATGTTATCAATGCTAGCAATTTTCCTAGATATCACCCATTTAGTGGGGAGTGTAATACACAATGGACATTCAGTGAAATGTTTTCAGGGACAGAGAGATAGAGGAACCTGCATAAATTTCTATGAGCCCATAGATGAGGAAATGGAATAGAATCTAATAGAACAAACACTCTTTAGTCAAGTCTTGCCTTTTTGGCACATGAATTTTGTAATAGTAACAAACTTCCACAGCTCCATTATTCTCATGTATAAAATAGAAATGATAATGATGCTGCCTTCATGGAGTTATAACTAGGATTAAGCAGGGAAATAAATATGCACCTCTGAGCTCAGTGCTTGGGATATAGCAAGTGCTTAAAAATGTGAAGGAGGAAGTGATGGGTTGGAGTAGGAGAAGAGGTAGAGGAAGAAGAAGAAGGGGATATGATGTTGGCAGTTTAAACAGAGTTAGTAGTGGAGATGGTGAGATGTGGTTGGATTCTGGATTATTTTTGTGTTAGAGCTAGAAGAATTTTTTTTATAAATTGGATGTGTAATATGAGAGACAAAGAGGAGTCAAGGATACCCCTGTTCCTGGAGAGATGGAATTGCTATCAGCTGAGATGGGGAAGGCTAGGTGTGTAGGAGACTTAGTTTAGAGCATCTGATCCAATCAGAGGACTCATCATTCCACCAGTTTTCCTTAATTTTTCTTATTTCTCCAAGTCCATAATAAAATATCTTTTGCTTGCTCACTTTATTCTGGGCAAGAAACTTATTGTTATGCCCTAGGGAAACTGGAACTTAGAGGTCCTGTGCTTCCTACCATCTAAGTACATTGTTCTTGTTAGATATTTGCCATTTATCTTCCTTGTTGATATTATCTGCTCTTACATAGTCATGAGATTTTTACCTAGTTTGGGTTTGAAATTTTTCTTTTCCAAGTATCTAGCACATATGCGATATATATGACTGATGATGGTTATTATTTTTAGTTGTGGTTATCTTTAACTAATAGATAATGCAGTTACTTTTTTCCAAGTTTGCTGGTCATCCCATTTCACCAAATATTTGTACCTACTTGTTTGGAATTATGTTCCTAGTGACCATACTTTTTGCTGCCTCTTTCAACTTTATTTAAATGAAACTATCTACCAGATAGATAAAATTTGGCCAGAATTCAAACCAATGTCTGGATGAGTGAAGTCCATTTCATGGCAATATTTCACCTCTGAATCACTCCTATGTTTTTAATCAGCAATATTACATGTATATTCTTCATATAATGGGAGCACAAGGATGGTATATTATAATACCACTGTTATTTCTCTCTCTTTTGTCCTTACCCAATGCTCTATACTGAATCTCTGCTCTTATGTTCATGGCTTTCTAAACAGGAAGGAAATGGAAGAGGGAAAACAACTAATAGGAATTGAGCATCCATAGCATGCCATGTATTGCGCAAAGCCATGAGGCATCACCTTTTTTACATATGGAAAAAGTGAGGCTCAGATAGCTTATGCAACTAAGACAAGCTCATAGAGTAGAGAGTTGAAGCCAACTCTGACTCCAGAGCCTAAGCTTTTCTCATAACACCATGTGTTTCACATATGCACAGCTTTTTTTGACATACAATACTCTTTCACTTCCTATCCTAATAAATCTTAATAAAATAAAAAATATATATACATATTCTTGTTATATTACAGACTCAAGGTTTAGTGTTACCAGTGAAATTATATCTACTTACTCAACCTTACTTTCTTTCTTATCTTTATTTAATGGTCTGGCTGAGGGATAAATGAAGATAAATATATGGTGCAATCACTGGTAAAGACCTTCACAGGATATGAATAGATCTTGCAGGATAGATGGATGAAGTTTGGCCAGACAGAAAGAAAGGAATAAGTGACCTGGGAGGCAGGCAGAGCTTGGGCAAAAGTAGGAGAACACTCACTTATGGAGGGTTTACTGCATTGTGGAATGATGGGAAAGCCCCAGTGAAGACTTTGAAACTTGATCCTGTAGACAATGAGATATCAGAGCAGAGGAAGGATGGCCCACATTGGGTGTCAGGGAGCATATCCTGCAAAGTGGGCTGGGGAGAACAGAGGCCATGTTATTTCAATAACCCAGACGTGCACTGATGAAAGGATCCAAGTACATTTTTGGCAAGAAAGGATAATCTATAAAATCTTTCCCCCCCTTTATCCTGTTCAGTGTCGGTCTTCTCTGAGCGACTAGGCAACAGGCATGGATACTTGAAAGCCAATGATAGAAAAGAAGAAAGAATTTTCATTAATAGGATTCTGTATATATATTTTAAACTGAAATACTATTCAAGAGGGTCGAGGGAACCCTCAAAGCTGCTTTCTGTAGTTGGTTACAACTGCTGTCAAAGGACTCTTATGAAGGGTGGGCAATAGTGGTACAGTGGCAGAGTTCTCGCCTGCCGAGCTGAGACCCAGGTTTGATTCGATTCCCGGTGCCTGCCAATGCAAATATATATATAGGACCCTTATGAAGATGAAGATGAAGTGACAGTATGTAAAATATGGCATTGCTGTTCATCTAACATTACACTCCTCGAGGAGGTGGGTAGATACTCTTATCATCTCTCTCTTGTTCATACAAAGATTTGGAGGTACAGAAAGGTTAGGTAAGTTGTTCAAGATCACAGCCCTAGCAAGGCCTAGGACCAAAAGTCATGCTCAGGTGTTTCCATCTTCATTCTAGCAATCTTGATTTCAGTTCTAGACTGCCCCCTTGATTAAGAGCAAAGTTCTTGGCTGAGAGAAATACAGAATTTTGGGAAAAAGAAAATAATAAAGCTAGAGAATTCATTGAATGGAGTAGAACTTAGACATTATGTATCTAATTCGCTCACTTAGAAATTTGGCAAATCAGCAGAAATATAAACAGCAACATCAAAATAAAAATATATCAAATTTTTTCTATGGGGGTAGCCTACAGCTCCTCCACAGGCCCATTTGATAGGTTGGATCTGGGAATTTAAAGAAGAAATTCAAGTATGATGAGGACACTTGCTACTGCCAAACTAAGGCTGCATAGTTCTATATTCTGCCATTTTGAAGAAGCGAAGTAGAACCAGAAGCGAGAGGTTTTTGAATCAGTTGTCCTATTTCTTGGCTGGTGAAGCTCCTGAAGTGTAGGCAGTAACACGGCAAGCTAAATTTATCCCTCCATGTGTATCCTTTGTAAAAGTGAAGCCAGCGTATAAAGCAATCCAATTTTATTTCTTGAAATTGCTAAACTTTGAAACTTTATAAATTGGAGACTTGCAGTCCAGCTTCCAATGTTATAAAACTCATTCCTGGCTGTAGGAAAAGCAAGCCAAGTTTGTGAGAAATGAAGTCTTATCACTCATTGAAGAAAACCTGTTTTTATCCTGCTGGAAAAAAAATAGTCGAGTACTTGAAGTGTCACTACAGAAAATTACTCTTTCCCAGAGTAAAACAAAGTCAGTATGTTTTCCTTAATTCTTGATGTGGCAACTATACTGAAAAAAAAATGTGGAAAAGGGAATGGGTATTAATAATTCATCCTTGAAATAGATCTGCCTTATTTTCTCAAAATTATCCCCAATTTCAAGACTTTTTAAATATTTTAAGACAAAGATTTTAGAAGCACTAAAACTGGATGATTCTATATTAGTTTATAAAGTATTAAGAAAATATATATATAAAAGGTTTTCTAGTTTTTTTGGTTTTGTTGATTTTTTTTTTACCTTTAATAATGCATCCAGTTGTAAAAGAGACTTATCTTTCAGATTAATTCTGTGCATGTGTTTATGTTTATATGTACCTGGAAATATGGGAGGAGATAAGAAGAGCCAAAGAGGAAGAGAAGCTTATATAAAGTTAATAAGTGCAACCCCAAATGGGGCAGATGGTTATGAGAACAAGTTTCAGATTAGTGGCGTCTTCTAAGAGAACTGGCCTTGGCCATAGACTTCTCAGGCTTTAAGTTTCCCATCTTAGGCTCACTGATAAAACAAGGGTAGCCCTATCCTATGTAGGCAGTTTAGATCCTTCAGATATTAGGTCAGAGTTTACCAAATACAATGCAGAAATTGAGTAGGAATAATGAATGATTATAATTGAAATAACAGGACACATTGAAAAACATCAATATGGCACAGAGGAAAAATGAAGCAAATTATGAATTCATAAACTCACAGGCATTTGTGACACCTGTATTCATTTGATCAAAAGCCCCAAGGCATATCTCTGAAAGTCAATAGGTCTACTTCACATATGGCAGGCAAAACAGAATAGAAACTCACTTCATGAACATATGAAATCTTTGTACTCTATTCCCCCATTTGTGCATCAGGTCTGAGCCTGAGCAACCTCAGGGAAGGAAACTTCATTATGGCTCTCTCACAAAGGGGAATTCATTTGGGTCCATATCCCGGTGTGATGGGTTGACTGCTCTGAGACTGCTTTTTGACAGAGCTGTTGTGAAGCTATTCTGATCTGGCAGCTTTGATACAGCTGAGGCATTCTAAAGCAGCCTGAAAAAAACAACCTCCCACCTTGTTTTATAATTATCAAGCAGTGTGTGAAACGAATACCCTTATTTCATTCCTGACTTGCATCCCTGAGACCCACCTCTGGGGATTCAACAATGTGGTGAGAGATGGACTCAATCGCAGAGGCAGGAGTAAAATGTCACATGGGGGTGGGAAGGCATCTTTAGTTGTGTACATTTCTGCTAGTTGAAAAAGAGAAGACACCAGTGAATTTTGCTTTTTGACAAGGCTCTGTAAGAATGGTCTCTGCACCAAACCAACTCTGTTCTTTGTAGTATGGTAAAATCTCCATCTTCAAGAAGATGCATTACCCTTCTCCAAGAATTGGTGTTTTCTATTTTAGCTTGCATGTACAGGGCAAAGAGAGTTTAGAGGGCCCTGACATTTACTGGAGAGTTTTCATTCCCTTTTGTGGCATGTTCCTTTTGAAACAAAGGAGGTGGTTATAGCTTCTAACTTGAGTGTTGTTATCTGATTAAGTAGAAAGTGAAGACCAACTGTGCTATAAAAGAAGCATGTAGAATGAAGGGGAAATGTTCTTTTCTGACCATGCAATGTACTCAATTCCTGCCAAGGAAACAACAATGTCAATGGAGGAAAAATTTCTTTCAAATTGTAACAACCTTTGAAATCTCAATTGGCAATAAGAAATATTCATAAGGTCAGTGATTAATATAAAAATATTTTAGTATCTATTCAAAGAGATGGGAAAAACAAGCATTTATTCTGTAACTGAGGCTTAATAGAGAGAATAAAGATTTAGTTTTATATATAAGATCATATTGCATATTGATTATTTTTTCCATTTTAGTCCTGTCATTTGTATGTTGTGAATTTTGCATCTCAAAGTTAGTCACAGAAATGAGCATATAATTTTCATATATATATATATATTTTTTTTTTTTTTCACATGGGCAGACTCCAGGGATCGAACCCAGGTCTCCAGCATGGCAGGCAAGCACTCTGCCACTGAGCCACCATTGCCTACCCCATATAATTTTGTTCAAATTCACACGGAAGTAAAAATGCAATTACAAAAAAACTTCATGTTTCTAATATTTTAATAAAATCCTCAATTTTCATCCATATATCTTAATGTTAATATGCCAGTATTCAGTAGTCAGATTTTATTAGGGTCAGCCACCTCCTATTGTACGGTCAATGCACATTTCTTCTGAATATGAATTCTATCTCCATACTCTCTGCCACTTCCCTAGTTCCAGTTCTCATCATCTCTCTAAGTCTATCCTTGGCCATTCCGAGTCACCCTTTTCCTAGTCACCCCCACACCTGTCCATCCAACTCCCGTGACCATCACCAAGTCCTTCCCACAGCCTCAGATCTGATCGCTCTCTCGTTTATATGAGAAATAGAAACCAAGTAGCAGTGGGGCATGCTAGATGAGGTAAAAACGCAACAAGAGAGAAATGAAGTGAAGGGTACATTTGCAAACTTGTAGCATTTGAAAACTTGTATTAATTAAGAAATATATATATTCTTATATATATATATATCATATATTCAATAAAAAAGACAGAACTAGTAAACTGCAGACTGAAAAAATAAGGCACTCTTCTTACATTTATAAAGACTTTAAATTCTCTCCTTTGGCTTATCCAAAGAGAATCAGCCTGGGGCACCTCCTGGAAGGACCATTCCTGAAATCTCTGGTGGGGGAAAGTTTTCTTTGCCTGTGGGTTTAGGACTAAGCCTCTTAGTAGGGTACTTCCTAATGTGCTTCCTTCTTCTCTGTCCCATCTCTACCTTCATCCACCTAACAATTTTGGCATCAGTAATCTCAAACTACATGCAGTTACCTAAACTCTCCTTGCTATTTTATAACTGCATGATTTTCAACATGCCTTTTTCTCCATCTGGAATTTCCTACCCTTTTGTCTACACCTGACAAACTGATTGATGTTTCAAAACCCAGTTCAAGCAATACCTTCCTTCTGCAGATAATTTCCTGATTTCTTCAGATTCCTTCTTCTATGGTATCATTAATCTCCTATGCATAATTAATGCACTTAATATAATGTATTATGCTTGTTTATTTTCATGACTGTTGTCCCCTTCTAGACTTGATAATCCTCAAAGATAGAATTCATGGCTTTTTAAAAAAAATTATTTCGGTATTTCCTTAGAATTCCTTGCACATAATAGGTGCTCAATACATGTGCAACTCATAGAGAAATTTGTGAAAGAATGATTATTATTCACGTTTTCCTTCCAATTGTGACTGTCCCACAAGAGAGCTTTTGGCTGAGTGTTGTTTGTCTTTTCACTTTTGAGCTCAACAGCCAGTGCCAGGGGAAGCTCAAGTACAAGTGCGCTGCATATTGAGGCCAGATTTTAAAAGGCCTCCAGCCCTCAGTCTAAGGAAAGAGCAGAAGAGAAAACACTGCTACTGAGGACTGAAAGCAAAATTCTTTTCATAAATGCAAGTGAATTTGTTTGCATGTGTCGGAGTATACATGTTTGGAAATATGCCATGGCCGTGAAAAAAGGTGCCAAATTCTATAGGCAAAAAGCTGCAGAACCAATATTCCTAGAATGGCCTATTAATTTCTTCTTTAACCCATCAACTGCACATCTTGAAAATATATTTTTAAAATCTGATCTTGTTTTAGTCCCTCAAAATATTTTCCAATGTCCAAAAAAGCAGCCAGTTCTCCCGTGTTATTCATGATTACAGCCTGGCAGTGTGACCGGTTTTTTCCACTGCTCAACTGAGTGCAGGATCCTTTCCCTTTTGCTACTGCCTGATAGTACTGAGAAATATAAGCTATAAAATGGCACTCATCAAGAAATGTTAATGGAGGAGATGGCCATATCTTTTTACAATGTTCAAAAGTTTAAGCTGTAAAAACAGAACGCTGGCTTTTATCCCTTGAATTAATCAAAAGAAGAACTTGAAGGAAATTAAAATAAAATCCAACAGGATTACAAAATTAGGGCAGAGTTAAGGAAAAATATTTTGAGTACCAGAAGAACTCTAAAATAAAGAAAAAATAACAATACATTCATGATACTGCTATTTGACTCAGACGGTGGCTACTTAGTTATGTAATTGGAGATTCATCGGAGGGAGGCAGAAAATAAATCTTTCCCTGGAAACCCATCTGGATTCAACCCGCTAGCAAAGCTGGATAAAGGAGAAAATGGATTCCTGCAGTGTAGACAGCAAATGCTGCAGCGAAACCTGGTCAGCTGTCTTAATGGTCAGACTAAGGGAACGGAAAAACCTGTTTGATAAGACTCATCTCTACTTTAAGAGGAAGGGGACAATGCCATACTCTATCGATTGCAAAGGAACAAGTGAAAGATGTGGTTCAAACTGATTGATTTGTAACATCTCCATATCCAGGGAGCTGTTGCAAGGCCAGCATTTCCAGCCATGGAGTGTTAGAACACACATGTTTGAGAATTTCAGATTTGGAAGGGACGGAAAAGAAAGAATTAAGTTAAAACCTCTATCTTGGTATATGACCCAGAATTCCCAGAAAAGGCATCACAAAATTGAAAAGGCTGAAGTCAGCTGCTCAGTGGGCCAGAGGTTTAATATTATATGAATAATATGAGAAAGGAAGTTTCAGGGAAACTTGTCAGTGAGGTTCTAGTAAATACATAAGAATCATCACATTTTTTCCAAAGTTTACCATTGACCCACACAATCCCATGTAAGGAATCTTTAAAATACACAGTGAATCACCAACTTCTCCTACCCCTCACCAGTACCTTTGTGGAAAATCTCATCACTCGAGCTTTATTATTATGTATCTCCTAAAATATATTTGAAAGATAATTTCCTACCTGTTTTAGGTATTTATTTTATTTTGTTTCTCAGTTCATTCATAAAGCTGTGAATGACAATTCATGGGGTGCATGGATCCCTTAATTCCATGTCTGGATACCAGATTAGGAGTTCCTCACTTATTAATTCTGTGTTATTTTGGCCTTAGACAAAATTGCAAGGAAGGGCAAGTCTACTTCTGGTTCATCCTGCTCCTCCTTTGCAGAAAATATTTACAAATTGATTGCTGTGTGCCAGGTTTAGCACTAGATGTCCAGGATACAAGTTCATTACAATTCTTTTTTCCAACATCTTTAAAATGCCCACAGCTATCTATAGTATAGTTCTTTTCATTTCTACCCAAATGGTCTGTGCTTAAACATTCCTTATAAATTACAGTAGCATTTTAACCAAATCACAAGGGTTTGAATTTCCTTCTAAGCAGCTGCTTACTATAAGAGGTTTAGAAGACATTGAAGAGTATGGAAGATTTACCTGGCAAAAATAATTCTCTTTGGAGTTTTGCTCTGGCCTCGTGGGAAAAGCATCTTTTCTTCAGCCAGTCAGCTTCAAATTCACTGCCATGCTCATCTGTCCATGTAATATGCACCTGATAACACAGAAAGCAGATATACCCTACATGTATATGATGCTTTATGTACATCAACTCCTGGATACTCTGTCTCTGAATCTTATTTAAGATAATCAGGGTGTCCAATTACCCCTTGCCTTTTCATAAAAAATTATGTACTCATAGGCATAGAGTAAACTTTTGGAAAACTAGGAACTTGAAAATGAAGGGGATATATGGGAGATCTAAGGCCTTAATATACCAAGCAAGAAGTAGAACTTAGCTGGACAGAAGTTCTTGTCCTGTATATTTTAAATCTGTGGTCCCCAGGTTTTTTGTGATGAACTGAAATTAGACATCAATTAAGACTCATGCCAAGAGTGTTAGAAATAGTACCGATAGTAATACTAATACGAATAACACCATTTTTGAGTGTTTTCTATATAACAGACACTATCGAAGCACCTTGCCAAAGAAACTCATTAGTCCTTATAATGACTCTAAGGAGTTGTTCCTCACATTCTTTCAGGTAAGAAATGGAAGATTAGATTACATTTATGAGATTGCATAGCTAGTGAGCAGTGAAATCTGAGAAACGAGGGAATAAAATCCTTGAAATGAGGAAGAGAGAGTAGGGAGATTTGGAAGAGAAAAATAATGGGTGGTGCCCACATCTGGTTTGTAGTTTTGAGATGTATGGTTTCAGGAATCCCAGATCAAGCCTTGTGTATCTACCCACTAATTTGACCAAAAATATTAAATAAAACTAGTTTTTGAGTACTCTCTGAATGCCATGCAGTATGCTAAATATTTTACCCAGATTAGCTCACTGAATCCCCACGTCTCTGTGAGCAAGTTATGTTAATGTCCCTATTTTATAGATGAATAAGATGAGTTCTAGAAACATAAATTTATTACAGAAATTGTTCTGGTTATGTCTTCTAAGCTGACTCTCACTAAAAGAACAATGAGCAACACTGCAAACACTGCAAATTTCATTAAAATTATTATTAGTAGTAGGAATAATTATAGCAGAAGCTTCCATTTATTGAGTATGTTAATACTCATCAAGCACTATACAGTCTCATATATATGACTGAATGAAAAATGTTAGTTATTCAAGTAACTATTTAAATAATTAATTAAATTATTGGAGACCAGCCTCTATATTTAATTTGGGTAAAAAAGGGGTAGAAAGGGAAGTGGCTTTTACAGATGATTACCTTTTTATTGTCAAAACTGAAGTCTTTAATTCCAATGTTCACATCCAGAGTTTCGATGAGAAGTTTCCGGGCTTTTGCAGATTCCAGGTAGCAGTCCGAGCACTGGCAGTTGTCTCTCAGCCAGACGGCTGGGTAGAGAGACTCTGCACCATCGTGCCAGAGAATCTGCATCAAATGAGCCCCATCCAGCACCTCCGCCTTTTGGATAGCACAGTGCATCTTTCTGGTCTTCAGGGGGCAAATCTCACAAGATATCTGCTATAACAAATCAAGGTTCAAAAGACACTTAAGCAGATCAGCTCTGAACTTGACCTCCAAGAGTGCGAGCATTTTAAGTGGATTCCTGCCTCTGCTATTGGCTCAGCTGCCAGAGTCTGTGGTTTGATTTATCCACACTGGGACCTTTGGCCTAGTGAGAGTATTTCATATTCTGTAAACAGAAACACAGTGACTAAAATGAACTAAGATGTGCTGACTCAGGATTCAGATAAAAAGAATTTCTCAGTTTCTCACTGCAAGTTTAGATAAGTTCAGAACCGTGGACATGTGAAGGTTTGTGTTCTTAGAAAAGCTGTGGCATTTTTGTTAAGGGAGAAAAAATGCTTCACACATTAAAAGTACATAAAATCGCACCTGTGTGATTTTAACTGCTATGAAATTGCCTGGGGGGTTTTGAAAAAAATAAAAAGGTTTTATGACCCTGAATTGGTAAACTTGTTCTAATGAAGGGACTATTGCTGCGATTTATTTATTTTAAGGTTACTCTAATTCACCACATTTGTGCTGTTTCTGTCCTATTATTTATTTATTTATTTTTATGAAATAATTGAGTGCTTATTGAAGAATGGATATTTCACCAGATGAAGTTGGGAGAAAGAGCTTTTCAAATGGAATAAGCAATGTATGCTAAAGCCTGGAATGGTGGAAATATAGTTCTGGAAATTACAGTTTGTTTATCCTCATGGTATTAAATAATTACCTTATTACAAACGTCAAAACAGAAATTAATTATCCTCATCAGATACACAAGAGTCAGCAAATTAAGCAGAAGTAGAAACCAGTTCTTCCAACTTTCTACCTGGTCATATTTCTCAACAAATTTCAAGAGAATTTTATGTGCATTGTCTTGACAAAGATTTGGGGGAGATATTGAGCCATATGTTATGCTCTCTTCAAGTGGTGAAGGAAAGTGGGAAGTGAGGTAATACTTATGGAGTATCTCTCTACCAGATGCCGGGTACTTACAGACATACTTAATATTCACAACAATTAATATTACAGGCTACAAGATTATGATTCAAATTATTAACTTTATTTTTATGCTAACTCTACAGAAATTCTGTCAAGTAAGCAAAGGATGAATGAAATTAATTTGTTCATTTTATCTGAAAATTGAAGGGTAAATAGGTTTGAGCTGGGCAAAGAGATCGGGAAGGGATGCTTCAGGTCAAAGGAGTTGGAAGAGGCAAAGGACTCACTCTGAATCAAGGGGATGGAAAGGTAGGATGAGGTCAGATAGCAGAACTGCCACTTATTTGTTCATTCATTCCACAAATACTTATTGCATTCTTACAATATGCCAAGAACTACTCAGTGGACTTAAGATAGAGTAGTCACAAGATCCCTATTCTAATGAAGCTTATATATTTGTGGGTAGGGCACACAAATTAAAACAAATAAAGAGAGGAAAATATCATCCATTTTGGGTAGAGGGAATAGCAGTGCAATATCCCTGAAGTTAGAACCAGATTGTTGTATTCAATTAACAGAGAGAAGACCCCAGTGGCTGGAGCATAGGAAGCAAGCAAAGAGTGGAATGAGCTGAAGCTGGATGAGTAGGCAAGTGCCACATCATTTTGGACTTCATGGAAAGCTTGGGTTTTCTTCTAAATGTAATGGGAAGCCACTGAAGTGTTTACATCAGAAAAAGATCTCATGTAGCATTTTAAAATAATTTTTTAAACATCTGCATGGCTGCCATTTGGAGAATGAATCTAGAGTCTCAAGAATGAAATAAAAGAAACAGATAGAGATCATTGCTTTAGGCCTGTTGAGAGATGATGGTGTCTTGGACCAATGTGGTTGCTGAGGAGGTTGTGAGAAGAGGATGAGTTCAGAATTGAGTCAGTGACGCCGATGAAGGCCTATGTAAAAACTTACAAAACATGTTGCTATAAGGAGTGAAAAGTTGTTAAAAATCTGGGGCATAAGCATTTGTGCAGCAATATATTTCTTGTTGCCTGGCAAAGAGCACTCCCCCGCCCCTCCCCCAACCTTTTTCAATGACATTGATGGCCCTTGAAGTTTCTAAAATTGAAAAAAAAGTTTGTCGGCATCAATGTGCAAATAATGATCGAAAACTAGGTTCTGGCTTCATAGATAGCTAGAGTCGAAGTTCATCTAGCTCATGCTGAAGGGAAATTGCATAACAGCCATCTCCTCCATGATGTGCCACAAAATATTAGAAGCAATGTTAGAAATCCTGAGTATTTTATGGAGTGAATAATGTCTATTCATTTATTTATTTTTAAAAAGGTATACTGTACATTTTCTCTACAGGATATAAAAGTTTATAGGTTCTGCAACGATTCTCTAGTTTGATCTCTGAGATTTTCTACTTTAGTAGTCATCAGTATAGTTTGCCTTAATATTTTAGATAGTTTATTCCAAAAACTTTGGTGTACTTTCATTTTACTTGGGAAGACATGACATTTTTTTAATTAGAAAATCCACCAAATTTGATGACATGCAGGGGTTATAGGAAAAGAAATCAAATGAAAGAGAGGGACTGTGGTTAGTGCCACACATGGAACATTGCAGTGCTGGTCTTGATTTCGTTGATGACTATTTACTTGACCTTGAGAAATTTCACTTTCTTCATATATTCTTTTCCAGGACTTTAAACTTATATGGAAGAAATTGAGCTTCTTCCATATAATAATCAGCTTATCCTTAATAGAAGGTGATGTGTGACAACAGGAGCAAGATAACAGTGCACTGAGGTTAAGGAGAGGGGCGCACACACACACCTCAATGACAACTTACACAATGCCTCCTGTGTTGCCAGCATTTCAGTAGACACAGAAAGATTCAATGACAAGCAAAATCAAAATGATCCTTGCCTTTTTAGAACTTATAGGATAATTTGATACAACACTAAAATAACTAGTGAAGAGTGCAAATGGTTTTTAGGTGATTGTTTTCTCTATGCTTCCCAAAGTCAGATTAGGGAATAGAATCAAGACAAAAATGATTGCTTTCTCCATTTAGCCCTACCACGTTAGCGTTATCTCAGATTGAGAAAGATTCACTGGGCTTTATGTTCACTTCTGCCTGAGAACTCCCATCAGTTTTTCATAACAATGTGTATATTAGAAATTCATGCAACTTAAATATCATCAAAAATATGACTTTGTTCGATTTCAGGCATTTGGCTTATAGCATGAAACATGGGCCCCTTGTGAGGAGCTAATATCTATTTCTATGAGGAATGTGTAAGGCATTTGGGTATCCTGATAGGAGGCGGGGGCAGGCTGGCGAGTTTTCTCACATAACTGATTTCAAAGAGTGGTGATAGTTCCTGTAAATCTGGGATAATATAGACCAGGTCCTTTATAAATCTGAACACAAAGAAGCAATTTAATAAATTGTGATCTAAATCAGGGATTGACATTTTTATTCTGTAAAAACCCAGAAGTAAATATTTTAGGTTTTGCAGATCACATACAGTCTCTGTTGCATAATCTTTTCCTTCTTTTATTTTTCTTCAAAACCTTTGAAAAGCTCACAGGATGTATAGAAAAGAGACTATAAGCCACATTTGATCATGGGGGTTAGGTTTGTCTAACCTTGATCTAAGTTAACAAAGTCATACATTTACTACAGTGGAATACAATTGAGCTTAAATGCAGAGAATAGTTATTTTCTTCCTCTTCGTATATACATTTAAATTTAGCAATTAAAATATCTATTAGGTATCTTCTTTGTGAGAACTCATCTCTGGACTTCTTTTTAACATGAGAAAAATAAACTTCTTACTTATTTAAACTTCTTTGTTCCAGCTCATCGGGATGCAGATAGGTTGGCTCACAAGAACAAATGTCTGTGAAAGGTCATTCCAAGGACCAGAGGCAAATTGAATCATAGAACTAAGATATGAAAGTTTGAACAACAGAAAATAATTGCTATTGCTGGAGCAAAAGACTGTGAGAGGGGACAATGAATGAGAGAAGTTAAAAGTCATGTTGACAGCAAATCATGGAGGACCATACATAGCGATATAAGGAATTTGGGCTTCATTCTGTTATGAATGGGCATTCTTTGATTTCTTTTCTGGCAGGAGATTGACAAGATGCGATGTCATAATTTGATTTAGGATGATGCTAATGACAGTGTGTATGGTAGATTAGAAGCCAATGATAAGACTACTACTAGAGAAAATCTTTGGAGTTTTTTGTAGTAATCTAGTAGAAAAATAATGATGGGAATAGAAGTATAGATGGAAGTGGAGGGAGATGGGCATGAGCAGTATTGCAAAGATATGTTTTACACTGTCTTTCAGCTTCTGTTCTCATAAGAAATTATTTCACCTTTGGCTGTTTAAGACCAATTTAGGAAAGAGAATGAGTTTTCCCCCGTTTTTACAAAAAGATAATATTTATATGAGTTTGCTTAAAAATAGCAATTACCATAAACTATTAAATGTGATCATGAAGTGCAGTCAGAAACCAATTATTTATATGAACACCTATATGGAGATGTGAATATATTTGCCAGGTGAACAGTTATGCTAAGTTTTCTTCTTAGCATAAGGCAATGCTTCTTCAGTGGGTGGCAAGCAGACAAGATAGGGAAGATTCAGATTCTTTAGTAAATAAACATCTACACAAGTGATGGAGAGACCAGAGGCAAAATAGCAGTGGGAAAATTGTGTATGTGTATTCTATTTTATTTATCTTGTTATTCTTTTTATATATTACCTGATCTATTTATAAGCTGATGGATAATTCACTTTCTGAAGTTGCTTGCTAATTTTCACAGGCAAAAGACATCTTAAAATATCCACACATAAAAAATAAATACACCCATGCACTTCCCAAAAAACGAACAATAAAACAAGCAAACAAAGATTCATCAAATGGTGCTGCAATAACAGGATACTGACATGGAAAAAGAATGAAACGTGACCCCCACATATACCGAAAAATAAAAAATACACATAGTTTTAAAGTTTGTCTTCTTTATGGTGAGACATATCTTCCTTTTAAAATACATTTCATGTAGTGGCCTTGCACTGATTTCTCCAAACAAAAGAGGAAGCATTTCTTCCGTAACATTATAAACAGATATTATAAATTGTAATCATGTATCCACTTCATCCTGTCTTTTCTCTATGCTAAATGTACTCCATTTTTCTGACCATTTTTCAAATCATGGAGAACCAGGATTCTGCTCCCTCAGTATGTTCAGCCATAGTTTCTCTCCAGTTTGCCAATATCTTTCAGATGTGGGACCCTGAATACAAAGTACTATAGCTGTAAAACTTTAGTTATAGAGGACAGAAAATTTAGTACTTTATAAGAGGGAAATGTAAATATCTAGAAGAATTATCATTTTCTTTTTAGCTTGAGGGTTTGGAAGAACAGTGGTAACTTATCTATGGGATCTTATAAAAGAGCAACCAGTTTCGTTATATAATATATTGGTCTTAATATTGACAGTGAGGTTGCAATGGTGGCAGGAATAGAGGAAGTAGTAGTGGTAGGAAGAGGAGTAACAGTTTACATTTACTCAAAGCTTTCTTCATGCCAGTCACTGGTCTAAGTGCTTCAACTTTCATTCAATCTTCATTACAACCTAATGAAAAAACTACTGTAATTGCACAGAAAAGCAGCAGATGAAAGAGGCAAGGAAATTTCAGCTTCTAGATGTCAATAGAACACATCTCATGTTCTTTGAGGAAGCAAGACAAGACAAAAAGTAAGTCCTTCTCATCTATTTTTATCATTACGTTTCCATGTGCATCTATGTGTATCCTAAACTCATTTTCAATAACGTGCTCATTAATGAATGTGAAATCGTTTTTGGTTGAAAGGATTTTTTTGTACAACCTGAAATTTGTTGTACAAATTTAATATTTAAAGGATACCCCATTTGAAGGGTACATTTTCCATCACGCTTAACATGTGCTGAAAGAAGGTTCCATGCCCACGTCACTTCTATTATTGGTACATTCACTCCCATAGACGCCTACATCAACAAACACTAATTCCATTCCAGCCTGCTACTTTAAGCTTTCCCCCTTTCTTTTTTTCTCTGTTGTATTCTCTTTCCTTCTTCTACCTATTAGATTTAACCTAAAGAGGAAAGAGTGGATTTCCAGAAACTAGGGGATCCTGACACTCTTTTTTTCCAACCCACCTGATGAAATGGATATCCTGAAAAAGGTATTCCAAGAAGGGTGGAGGTATAATGACCTGGCAGATAGGAGGCTTTTCAAAACGCAAGGGAGAGTGTGGAAGAACTGGAATGACTGGGGTGTTGCTGAAGTTACATTATTTGGGTATCTATGAAGGAACTTGGCAGGTCACTTCTATTGACAATCCCTTTCTTACCTGTGTGACAACTGTGAATGGTAATCCAAACAAAGCCATAGCGAAGGGAAAATAATTTACCACCTTAACTTTTCTTGGCTTATTTAAAGGTCTACTGGGTAAATGTGATGAAAATTAAAACAAGCAAACAAAAAAATCTACCACATGTCCTCAGTATTCAAAAGCAAATTATTTCTGAAAACACTTTCACTTGTCTATGAGTGTGGTTTGTTGAAATCTGTTTTTCAAGTTAGCACATTTGACTTGTTAGAATTGCACCCTTTTGAAGTGCCATGCCCTTTCAGCTATTTGATAAGCTTCTATATTCCTATAAGAAAGAAAAATAGATACTCCTGACTATATAACTTAATCAATGGGACTGCTTGGCCTAATTAACAGCGCCTATAAAATAAGGATCTTAAATTATTTTGTGCTTAGTTAGTTATTCTCCTTCTCTTTACAATTTTAATTTTGTTTACAAAATATCGGGTTGATTTTGTTGGGAAGGAGTATTTTTGCTTGACCTGAAAAATTGGTCTTGGATTTTATGGGGGATTTCTATCTGGTAAGATAGATTTCTTTTTCATTTCATATTATATCTTAGAGCCAGAAAGAAACAACCTGTGAGATAGTAGGCTCAGTGCCCTCATCTAACAGGGAAAATGGAGGATCAGAGATGTTGAGTGTGAGTTGTCCAAATGCACACTGCTGGTTAGTGGGAGCTAAAGACACAGACTCAGGTTTGTCAACCCAATAGGTTACATTATGTGATATCAGTCTGATTCATGGTAGATGTAAGAATGTAAGTACAAATTCACAATGCAAAAAAGAAATATTCACCCAAATGGTTGAACAAGAAAATTCTACTCTTCCCAAATTCTCGCCTGTGGTTCGGCATTGATGAAAAGTTAAGATATTTAATGCAAAATTTTAAAATCCTAATAAAAGAGAGTGCAAAAATTCCTCAAATGCTTATTACAACTAATTTGGACTTTTCATGGGATTCTCAGGAAATTGATGCAGGAAACTTCACAGTTACTATACAAAAAATTAAAATTGACATAGATGAATAATTTGTATATGAAAAGGCTAATGCATCTACTAGGGCATTTATCCCGTACCCCATGAAAATTTGCCAATACCTGACTGTATTTCTAATGAAAGACAAGAACAGGTGAATGGTTTAGAGATCCATGCTACCAAATTACAGCATCTGTTAATTATCATCTTGCCTTCCTCCGAGTAGGGGTTCAGATCTACTATCATACAGCGGATCCTCTAATGTGTTTATCCTTCTGTTTCTAAGAGGTTGGTGAGAAAAATGATCAAAATGCAAGTAATATGCAAATTGAATATGAATAGGTATATGTGTATAGGATGTGTGCATAAACTATTACTTGAGCACTTACCATACTCTAATACTCTATTGAATGCTTTCCATGCTGTAACCTTATATAATCCTCAGGAAAACCCTATGAGATAGGTAGCATTCACTTCCATTTTACAGATGAAGTTGAACTTGGAGAGGGAAATAACTAAGTAAAAATTATAGGAATTAGGAATCTTCACCACTGTGTAGCACTACATCATAGAAAATATATGGCTGAAGAATTTTACAGGTAATAATTTCAATTTACCGAAAATGCACTATTAAACAAGTAGTTAAATCTCAAGATTGCTCAATGTTAGTTGACTTCACCATCAGGCATTTCAGCTTTAGAAGGAGAAGGCAGGAAGAAAGAATGCTTTCCAGGCGTTACACCATAGAGACTTCAAAATTATTACTATTCTTTTATATTTCAACCTTTAAATCATAAATCTCAATTTCCACTTGGTAATGGTAGAGGTAAACCAGAATGTAATTTTCATGGCCTGAACTTTAATATAGTTTGAATACTCATGACACTTACTACTTATGTCCCTTGAACTGAGAGGTTTTCTTAACTTGATTTAATAAGTGGCTAAGATATTTTATGATTCATGAATATATTCTCATGTGAATAATAAATTCTATAAAATCATTAGAAAGAACAGTTCATTCTCTTGAGTAGGTCAGCCATTTTGCCTGTTTTCTTGCTTAAAGTATCAAATATTTCCCAAACACTTTCTTCCTAAGTTATAAAAAGGAAAACTTGAGCTCCACTCCAGAAGAATTACCACATTTGTATGCGAGCTCAAATGATCCAGACATTCATCTATTGATTATAATGCAGAGTACTGGATCTAGATTTTAGGGTGGTTTCTACATTCTTTGAACCAGAACATGTATTCATTATGAGTAATCCCATATTTTAAATCAAATCTATTAAAAATCCCTATGGTCTCTCTTGTTGAGCTCTATTTAGGGAGCAAAGCAATCGAAAGGATACACAATGGCCTTACTTGGCTAGTATTCTAAGAAAGCGTGTTATGTTCAGCTTCTGGGGCTTGACAAAGAATCAAGGTATGATATGCCATCACCTTTCCTTGGATTGGGTTGTGAATTATTCAAGGAATATACCAAAATTCAGCCAGAGCCACCTCCACTCTCCACCCCCAACCATCCAGTCTGCTCTTTTAGACAGTATTCCCTCTGTCTGCTCTGACGACGTTCTGGGTCAGTTTAGGGACTGCAAAGTAATTTGATTACTAAACTAACCCAAACATAATTGGGAAAGGGAAGCTGCCAAAGAGCAATCAGAGCCACTGCATTCCAAAATCAAGTCTATTCCAAATGCCTGATGGACTATCCCTGTCTCAGCCCACATGGCAGTGAGATACATGTGACTGGAGTTCCAATTGGTCGCCCTCCCCCACCTCCAAGCCACAGACCTGAATACATCAACCTTTCAAATAAAGCAAAGTTGAGCTCAGCCATACCTGTTCTCAGATGTGCTTTAGGCACCAAACCATTCACGGCTTAACCAAGGAAAGAAAACATCAGCTTGAATCCTGTATGTCCTTTGGCAAGGGGATTCTCCTGATGCCAATTACATTATGGGATTGATCTGTCCCTGTTTCCCAGACCTCCGATGTGGAGCTATTCCTTGGAAGTCTTCCTGCTACTGGCAGCTGTGCTGTGGCCCTGCCCCCAGACACTGCTGAGGTTTGCAAATGAGGAAGGATGTCCCTATCTGAAGGTGTAGCAACTCCTATCGGGAGAGCTTGGTGGTTTAAAAAAACAAAAAGCAAATAGCATTTATGCCTGGGGGAAGCAGTTAGCAAGATAAAATACTTTTCTACAGGTGCCGAAACCACAAAACCCAGGTTCTCTGTGCAAAGCATTGCCCAGTTTAGAATCTTTCCTGATAGGAGGAAGAGCAGTTTTCACCTATCTTGTGTCCTGTCCCTGGGCCAGCAGCAGTAACAGGGGCACATGAACACCTGTTCACAGTGACAGTTCTTTTATGGCAAAACTCACTGGGCCAAAAGACATTGAGATGTTCAATTAATAGGGAGGAACTTCCAGTTTGCACCTGATCAAGGACGAAGTGGTATCTCCTTGCCTCTAGTCTATTCCCATACAAGCCTTTCGGGGGGGGAGATTGATAGGTTGCAAAGTGTAGGAGGGAAGCCTGAATGGGTCCTCCTGAGTCCAATATCCTCCTTCCTGTGTAGCTGTAGCTGCCAGGGAGCATGGAACTTCTCTGAAGGCACCTGGTTGCCCAGTGACTTGACTCACAACACCCAGCCCTGAAGACAACAAAAGGGAAAGGCCAGAGTGGTCAGTGTGCCAAAGATCCAGAGCCTGGCTGCCAGGCATTCACTTGGGGAGTGCTCTGGGTAGAGGGAGGGCTAGGTGGGCAGGGCTTGGGTCCTAGTACCTAACATGGTCCAGATCATGTTAAAAGATTGGCTGCTGGTGGCAACCGAAGTCCAGGAAAGAGACACAAGGAGCCCTCTGCCCCCACCTCCCACCAATGCCACCCTTCCGAGAAACACGGAGGCAACTTCAGCCTGCAACTTGTTGCTTCTTGCCAGAAGGGCTCACTTCTGAGAGACCCAGACAAGCAGGAATGAAGCAGCTAACCATACAGAGAGAGAAAATGCAGGCAAACCCTCTGGCAGTTTCCTTGCTATGGTTTCTTTGCACAGGAGGACCACCTTCCCACCCTTCCGTAATGACAGCGTCCCTTTCCTCAGTGATGCTCTTCTGCTGGTTTCACAGTAAAGTTTATACTGTGTCCCTGAACTAGTCCCCTCCTCCCTGTACCTTTCCCCAAGTCTCCAAGTCTAATTGCTGACTCCCAGTGCTCAGTGGAAATCACTGCGTGTTTTGGTTCCCACGTGCGGGCAGGGTGTGTGTGTATGTGGCATGCCTGTGGTAAATGCCGCCAGCGTTCTCAACCCGTAGCAACTGAGGCTCTAAGTATGCCAGAAGCAATCAGCTAATTATATTTTCTAAATTCAGATGACCTAATCGAATTACATGCCACCCGTTTTTGTTCTGCACCTTGTGCTTTAGTAACAGTGCCTGGAATACATTAGGCAAATGCGGTTCCAGCTTTGAGGAATTTGTTGGGAAAAAATGTATTTCGTGTCCATAGGTTCTGGTGGGCTGAATAAGTACAACAAAATAAAATGAACAGCAAACAACAAGCAAATAAGCCTGTCAGATTTTGAAACCTGTGCATAGAGAATCAATTCCAACATTTAAAACAAAAAACAGAGAAACAAACAAAATTCTGCCCTAGACTGTAAGAAACTTCTTTGAGATTAAAAGAGAAAAAATGACTAGTTCCCTGAGAGCCCACTGCCATCGCTGTTAACCCTTCACAGGCTTCAGCTTGCTTTCATGTAGGTGCTCTCAGTGCAGTATCCTGGGAAACAGCCAACAATATTAATATTCTGAATGCTGAATAGAGAGGATAAGACCATGGAGATTCATTGACTGTGGAAGGTTATAAAATGTGCAAGAGGCACCAGAACCAGGAGTGTTGAGGCTTTGCCCATGTGTTTTTAATTCCCTGGAAACCAGTGACAGTGATTTTATTATCCATGGAGACAAGACCCGTGAGCAAAGAGCAACCCCAGTGCTGACACTGCAAAAGGATTCAGTCTGGCTAGGCTGTCCCTTGTAGGAGGAGCACTTGCTGTAAGTGGGAAGCTGCCCTAAGTACTTCCAATTTCAAATATTGTGAATAATAAATATCAGTAGTCATTTTGCTAACCAAAATTCATAGCCAAGCTGTGAATTTTTAGTAGTTTGGTTTCCAAGGTACCTGCCTTTTGAGGCTTTGACACCAACAGACCTGGGTTCAAATCCTTACTCCACCATTTTTAGGTGTGTGATATGTCAGTTTGGTATCTGTAAAATGGGGATAAAAATAAGCCTATCTTATAGATTAATTACGTAAGAGATGCGAAAAGTATTCACTAAATTGAGTCAATAGTAAAGTCAATAAATAATAACTATTAACATTATTTTACTTGAGCCTAAAAGAGGGGTAGTAATATAGCCTGATTGTTCATTGTTAAGATAATTTATTTATTTTATATCTCTTCTCAGTGGAATATGAGCTCCCTGAGGGCTTTTGGGACTTCTTAGTATCATTCTAAGACCAAGCAAGAGATGCTTTAGAGGGCCCCACGCTGGCCCTCATCCTTTGCCCTCTCCCTACAGCGTGAGGTATCTATAGGAACAAGGGCACATGCACATCTACAGTCTACACTGTCCTTCCATTCTAGATAATACTTGGAAATTTTGGACCTCCAAAGACCTGTGTGTACTTCCAGGGTCCATTAGTGTCCTCTTCCCTTCCTTCAATACACTGAGGTTTTTCTGTATCCCTAGTACATATATTCCTAGGGCCAAGGGGCAGTCCTAGGGCAGCTCTGTGTGTGTGTGTGTGGTGTACAGATAGTTGAAGCTTAACTGTGCATGCTGGAGCATCCACATGTGTTCACACAAAGTCCATTCCAGTGTGAGTAAAGCATGGGATGGGTTGAGAAGTGGATAGGACTTTGGGCCTCAGTGTATAGGCTAGGGATTGGAGCTTAGGGACAGGCTCTCCCTCTCCTGTCATATTCTGGTACAGAACAATAAGGAATCTGAGAATTCTAAATTCAAACTTGGCTTTCCAGGTTATTATAAAGGTATTTTTTTCATGGTTGGAAGATAGAACATATTTTATTCAATAGTTAGGTTGATTTATAAGCAATGGTGTGCTGGTAAAAGTTTATTAATTAGATTTCTGAGAAAATATAACAACCTAATTTGTAGTGTTTGCCATGACTGTGGTATAAATGTTCCTAGCATGGCCAATTCAAGCTACCAGTGCAACACCACTGAGTATGAAGTTGAGAGGAAATGTGTAAGTTGACTCTCATGCGCCTACAGGAGCTACCTCCAGCAAATCACTATTTATAATTTTAAATATTTAGACATGTGTGTTTTAGTTGCTAATGCTGCCAGAAGAGCAATATTCCAGAGATGGTTTGGTTTTTATAAAGGGTATTTATTAAGTTACAAGTTTACAGTTCTAAGACCATAAAAATGTCCAACCAAGGCATCCAGAGAAAGTTGACTCAAGAAAGGCTAATCTGGGAAGGCTTGTGGCTGGCATCTGTTAGTTCTTTGACTTCTGGTTTCAAACAGCTTCCCTGGGGGAATTTTCTTTCTGCATCTCTAAACGTGTCACCTCTGAAGTTGTTTTCCAAAATGGTTCCCTCTTAAAAAATCCCAGAAAATGGATTAAGATCCCCCTTTGAACAGGCAGAGATGCATCTCCATGGAAACCACCTAATCAAAAGGTCCCACCCACAATTGGGTGGGTCATATCTCCATGGAAAGAACTTAATCAAAATGATCCCACCCAAACAATAGGTCTGCCCCCACAACATTGGATTACGATACAGAACATGGCTTTTCTATGGTACCTAACAGTTTCAAATAGTGGTATTTTGGTTTCCATTTGTATTCTCACCCTGGGTCCCCAAAATACTAATGATGGGCCCTAATGTGGAGAAAAGTGCCAGTATATAAGTGGTCCTTAATAACTATCTCCTGAATAAAAGCACCTAATAGTTCTGTGCCTTTGTTCATTCACTATAAATTTATCTGTACTTTACATGGTTCTTGACCTAAAGAGGGCGTGCGTGTGAAAACATCTAGCATAGTTCTTGGCACCTTATATACAATCAATAAACATTGATGAAAGAGTGAATAATAGGCATTCAATAAATTGTAATTTCTTTTTTATTATCATATTTGGGAGAAGTTCAAGGTTTTTAGTTTAAGCTGTTTTGAGGTGTCTGTAATTTTATGCAGTTGTCCGTGGGTCAAGACAAATGCTCATTTATGTTTTGGTTTTCTGGGAGACTCCTTTGGATGGACAGCTCATTTTCCTGAGGCTCCCAAGAGAACATTGCTCACACAATGTTACTCATTTTAGAAAGTCTGGTAAAATTCCATTTGGCTGCACGTCTGTTATCTGAGCTTAGGAGAGGAAAGGCTGTTTTTTAATGCTCTAACTTTGTTCAAGCTTTATTTTGTGCCCTGGAATAGAAGAGAGAAAAATGGCTTTGAATTAACACTTCAGATTTACCTCATTTCATATGTTGTCCTCAGTGAGGAATGTATCGAATTTTTAAGATAAACGCATAAGAAAAAAGAAAGTGTAAAAGATTCTGTGGTGGCTTCTCATTTGCTTGGCAAATTGAACTTCACCTTAATGATGAGTGATAATTTCTACTTGAAATAATTTTCACCATGATCATATTGCATTGGTTGATAATTTGTATACTTAATATAAATGTTGTTCTTTGTTTTAATAATTACAGATAGCAGATATTTCACTTCTCATGAGGACTTTTTCTTCTTCCAAAAGTCTTTCAGTATTACTACCATGTTCTCAATGGGCCATTTCCCCCCTCCTCAATACTTTCAGAGCAGTTAAATAGACTTTTTGTGTTGCACAGTACCACAAATAGCCTTTTGTTTTACTTACTGATTTTTAAGAAGAAGTAGCTTTGGGGAACCCTAATTCTATAAAACCAAATCCCTAGGTAAAGAATCTCTTTTAAATATAGTGGAGACTTGGGATACTTCCATTCTACTATCAAAAAACACCTCTTTCTCCAAAAGAACTACAGAAAGCAAAGTTGTATGACTGGGCCACAAAAGTGTTGAAAACTCAATTGTAAGGGCTACTGAATGAAAACCCAGATTCGTCAATATGGACATCAACTTAAAGGCAGAATCTGGGAAAACTGTCAGTAAATTTAGGAGTGTAATTGTTTGGAAGAGGCTTAGACATTTTCTAATTCAATATTTATTTCACAGATGGTAAACCTGAGATACTTCTAAGCTAAAGTAAAACCAGACATCATCAGGGGTCACTCTAGAGAGTTTCATGTTTATATTAGTCAGAATGGGTTAGGTTATAGTGCACAAACAAATACCTCCAAAATCTTCATGGCTTAGGATAACTGATGGGTATTTCTCACACACATGGACTTGTTCACCATGGGCGGGCAGTGGGGATCTGCTCCAGAAGCTTAGATGTCTAGGTTGATGAAGCCACTACTACCGGGACCAGCCCCACATGCTGTGACAGAGGGAAAGCAAGCATGGCTAATCATGTCTGGACTTTAAAACATCCACTTAGGAGTTTCTCTTGTCACTTCTACTCAGGTTTTGTTAGTCGAGCACATCAATGCTCACGTATCCCTTCAGGGAGAGAGGGAACTGCAATTATACTGTGTCCTCGGAAAGAGGGAAACTGGAATATTTTTGAATACTCCAAATATCTGCAAATCCTTACATTCCTACAGTCATTGACAATTTTCAACTGTGTGAACTTATAGATAGTAAACAGGTAATACATCAAGGAATAATACAACTTTAAATGATAGGACATTTTTTGTGTAATTAGAGATTAGAAAATTTAATTATAGAAAATAATTATGTGCTTGAATGGCTGAAAAGATTCTTCCATCCTATGGACCAAGCAGTCACCTGGCTGAATTAATTATACTCAAGCTGTTGCAGGGTAAATGGTATTAAGATATCTAAGGAAAAGATCTGTGAGAAGGTGAGGAAACACTGAAAATCAAGAATCAGACAAGGAAAACAGCACCCTTCAGCACCAGCCCAAGGATTTAGCTTCGGGGTTAGACGCATTAGGCTCTGACAATACATTTCCAATAACATTTGAGACCTGCAAATAGTTCTCGCATGCCAAGACATTTTTGCATAAGAAAAAAATCTTCCATAGATATTTTTTCTTAGGACAGAATGTTACCTTCAAGCTAATATAAATATGTGACAGTGAAAGTGAGAGTTCTCATTGTAATTGAAGAAATTGACCTCTAGATTATATACTTCAGTTTGGACATTTCAAGTTACTGTTAAGTGTCATCAATTCTGAGAGATTGGCATGTTTCTGGATATGCACAACCAGTACTTGACTATGGTAAGTTTACCTAGGAAATGCTACTAGACAAGACCATCTACTCACTAGCCAATGAACTTCTCTTGGCAAAATCTAGCCTCCTCTCTCACCATCTCTCTTATCAAAAGACAGACCTTACCTTCTCCTTTGGTTGCAGTTATCTTCACTATATGATGTGAGAGGAACCAATTAAGCTCCTTCTTAATAAGATCTCTTCTCTCCCCAAAGAGCACAGTACAGTGGTAGCTGTCCCATTGATAGTGAGGCACAGTATCTCCTGGTTAAGATTTACTTTCTTCTGGAGATCTTTTCAAATGCAGATGACTTTTAAGAGAGTATTACTTTGTTACTAAGTTTTTTTGAGCATTTGCTGTGGGATAGCAACTTTACTCACTGTTTTGTGCTTTATGTTGTTTAATTTTCACAAAAGTAAATGACACAGATACTATTAATATTCCCATTTTGCAGATAAGGAAACAGAGGTTCAGAGACTTTCCCAGGTTTAATAAGCTAGTAATTAGAAAGTCTAGGACTCAAATCCAGTTCTGACACTTCTTCACTATGTAAAAACACAGAGAATAAAAGTGCTTGGATGATTCATTCATTCATTCATTCAGCATATTTTAAGAACCCAGCATGAATTCCTCAAGAAGCATCTCAAGGATCTTTTATTCTATTGAGGGACAATAGATCTTTTAGCTTTCTAGGCTGCTTAAAACAGATACCATGAAATGGGTTGCCTTAAAAAATTTAACTTTTTTAGCTTATAGTTTGAAGCCAAGAAAATGTCCAAATCAAGCATCATCACTGTAATGCCTTCTTCCTGAAAGCTGGCTGCTGGCAATCACTGGCTCCTCTGACACATGGCAAGTCATACGGCAGCAGCATCTGTTGGCCTCTCCCTTCTCTTCCTGGATTTTGCCTTCAGCTTCTTGCTTGGTAGTTTTTTTCTCTTTATTCATTCCATTAATAAAGGACTGCAGTAATGAGATTATGTCTCATCTTGATCGAGATGGGTCAAACCTTAACTCAAGTAGCCTCACCAAAAGATCATACCTAAAATGAAATTACACCTGTGTAATCTTCAATCTACACAGGAATGGATTAGATTTAAGAACATTTTTTTTTTTGGTGGGGGTATATATAGCTTCAAACCACCACAATAAATAATCAAATAAATTAGATGATTTCAGATTGTAGTGAGTGCTGTGAAAAGATAGTAGATAGAGTAAGAGGATGGAGAGATATTTGAATTAAAGGATATTAATTGTGCTGGTCAGTGAAAGTTTTTTCTTTTTTAATGTGGAAAATACTCAAGCTGAGACCTGAATGATGAAAAGGAGCCAGCCTTCAGGAGGGAGTTAAAAACAATCCAGGCAGAGAGAACAGCAGGCCTAGAAAGAAAATAAGAACATTTCTGGCAGAGAGAGGAGTAATACAAAAATGTCTGAGGCAGGGATCAGCTGGTCAGCTGGGTGCATTTGAGGAAAAGACGGGACACTGCCGAAGCAAATAGTAAGTAAGGGGAAGAATGAGGGGAGAAGGTTGGAGAACTAAGCACGAATCAAATCATTTAGGATCTAGTAGAACATGGAAAGTAAGGAGCAACAACTACTCTTGGACAAGATTATAAGATACTAAAGGGGAAAGTGGAGAAGTCTTGGAAGATAGAAGTTTTCTTCTTTATACTTCTTTCTAGGAGTCATCCCCTCTCCCAATTATTCTTAACTATTAACCCTGAAGACCCAATGAGAGGTAATACAGATTTATTTTTAGATATGTAAACCATCGCGTTCCTTCAAGTACCTCTTGACTATAAGGTATGAGTCCAATGTATGGACTGCAGTATGTCAATCATGCATTATTATAGACAGCTGGGTTGTAGCCACCTCACCCCACCAGAAGTCAGTATTTAGAATTTCTACATTCTGAAATATATGTAAAAACTGATGTTGGCTGAGGTTAACTTTGCTCAAAACGGGGTAGAGTTGAATTTTACCTGTGGGTTTGAGGTCAACAAACTGATGCTTTCTTATGATTAGCAAATAGTTATCAAGTCAACGTTGTAACAACACTGGTCTGAACCCTAAAACTTCTTCTTGAAATTAATTGACTTCTGAGCCTCAAGACAAAGGTTCAAGTGATCCAGGAGATGGAACGTGTCTCTTATTTATTGGGGAAATTCTAGGATATCCAATGGGACCCAAGGGGACTACAGCTGTTTTCTTGTGAGTGTATCTCCTGAAGTTCTTCTGCAAGTCACAATCAAGTTGCTTCAATAAAGTATCAGAAAATTCTGTTTCTGATTTGTTGTTTAAAAATCAAGTACTCTCAAGGTTGTTTACTTCAACAAAAGCCTTAAATAAATGCTTGGGCTAATGGATTTAGGATTTGATAATATGCTGTGGAAGATAAATTTAAAATGTGCATGGAGGAAAATATATGCTACACTAAATTCTCTCCAAGAGCATGGTCCAATGCATGTGACTCTGTGGGCAAACTTGCATTTAGAAGAGTATATTAATATCTTTTGCTCACTTGAAACAAGATCTTAAAATTCACATTCTTTCCTTATCCAGATGCATTTGCAATACTCTTTATTTGTTTAGTTTAGTTGGATTCTATAACATTCTTTGTTTTTCGTTCACAATCATTTTCCAATTAGATTCCAAGGCTCTGATTACATTGTTGGCATAAAGAAGATAGGTCCTTACAGCCTGATTTGGACAATGGAAAAAGAAAGCACAAATTTTTTTTTTTAATGAATCGTTTGGGAAACAATGATTTGTGGTTCACTAGTTGTCTAGCCAAATTTCAATTCCTCAAAATACTCTTATTTTTCCCTTCTTCAGAAAATGTCATGTTGTATATCAAAAACCACTAAAAATGCTTCCTTCAGACAAGTGTACTTGATTTGCTCATGTAGGCATGAATTCTAATTTTGAGATGCTTTTTATACATAAATGGGAGATATAAAAGCATTTCAATGGAAAAGTTGTTTTACTCTGCTAATAAATTACTTAAAAGAGTTTAGGATAGCTCGTTAATGGCATTCAAAATTGATCAATATAGAGCTCAGAGACTGAAAGCCTCTTGAAATACAAATGAAAAGCTGGATCTCATTTGTTTTATGGTACATTAACATTGCTTGGTTACTTTCATGAGCTCAACCACAGATATATATATATATATATAAAATAATCCCCTTAATAATTAAATATAATATATAAATATAATATTTATCATACATTATATTATATAATAAATATATTATAATATTAAATATGATATAAATACCAATTAAGTAATAATAATCATAAATAATAATCCCCTTACTAATTAAAGAGAGATGAAAGAAAAAATTAATTACTACTTAATTTAATTAGTAAGGGGATTATTATTTATTAACTTATCTGTAAATGATGTTTAAAATATTATATCCTGAACTAGACCTTATATTTGATTTGACTAAGTTAAATAACATTAATGATAAATGTCAAGTACACAAGAATTATGCCACTTCATGTGAATATATTCATTTATTTCTGAGTGAGGTTGGAGATTATAACTGCATCATACTGCATAATGAAGATCTTTGCTTTATATTTAAAGAAGTTTTTATCTATATCGTTTTTTTTACTACAAACTTTAAATGGTTATAAAATTTTAACAACATAGAGCACTATAAAATATACAATACAAGTTATCTTCTCATTCCTCTGTCACCAAACCAATTTATCACAGAATATCATGGTAACAGTTTGGAGAATATTTTTCCAGATTTTTAATGCTTTTATGGACTTAGATAAAGTTACACCTAAATATAAAAACACAAACTCACTCACTACACACATACCCCATACATTTTATACAGGAGCTATGTATAAACATACATATGGATGCAAACAATGAGATCATATTACATACAGTTCTACAACCTGCTTTTAAAACTTATTTTGTAGAAAACTTTCCATGTAAGTATACATAGTAATTCCTTGATATTTTTCACAGCTGTTATTAAAACAATGAGATTCTGGTTTTTTTTTACCTGTCAGCTTGGTAAAATTTGAAAAGATTGTTAAAGCCTGTTGTTAGGAGGGAATGGAGAAAGAGCATCTCTTTTACCTGGTAGGTTGGCATGTAAATAATGATGATATAACTAGTTACAATGACTTTCCAGGGAATTTAGACAGCATGTAGCAAAAATTTGACAGACAATACCTTTGCCCAGAAATTTGGTTCTGGCTTTCTGGTTTATAGAAATAATTTTTCATATGTGCAAAAAGATGTCCATTGTAGCACTCTCTAAATAAAGAAAAATTAAAAGGTAAACAACTTCATATATATCAATAAAGTAAAATGGCTAAATTAACTAAATACATTTATTTATTTCTTAGAAGTGTACCAGCTGTCTGGGCTCCAGCTGAGATAGACTGGGCGTGCTTGCAGTTTGCGTGTTGGGTTCAGACCTGTTTCACACATCTGCCATCCTCCTTGGGCTGGTGACAACTTGGGACTTATGCAAGAGGCCCAGCCCATCCACATAAGCCTTTCCAACTTTTCTCACATTAGGTCTGACAATGACCCTTAAGTCAAAGCAAGTCACGTGGGCAGAGCTATAGAGGAGGTCAGGAGAGAGGGAGTAAAGAATGTTCACAAAACAATAATCTAATGTCATCTAAAAACTAACATCTAGTAATCTAAGACATTTTAGACAGATCCCAGAGTTTTACAGTAAATTTCAGGTATAAAGATGCCCAATCCAGTCTAGTTGAATTTAAAGCTTCAATGCCATATTCAATTCACTGCTCATATTCTACACTTCTGCATCTAACTCCATCTTGACCCAGGGTCTTAGTCACCTGCAAATATTTTCTCTCCCTCTCTCTCTCTCTTTTTTTTCTGGTCTCTCTAGTTTGGAAGAAGATGGAATAGGGCAAGCATTTCTAACCCATCTGGTCATAACAATTGTAGGCTTCTTATGGAGTCTCTGCATTTCTAGCTAACACCGATGCTGATAACTGCTGGCAAATATCCACAAGTTGGCTCCCTTGTGGAATGTAAAAGGATGCTTTGGGTTCCTAACTGCCTGGTTTTCTAATATGAGATGCTTTCTGGCTCAATTCCCTTGAACCTCTTTAGCTGTGCTCCTGGCAGTCTAACCCATATCTTCTTAAAACTCTTGAAATCTGGGTGCCTGGACTCCTTGGGTGTATTTTCTGCCAGATCGTTCCCACTCAGCTATGGTTTAAGATGTTTACTTAATCTTGAGAATGTCAAGCCTCACCATTGCTGTCCCTCCTTCCATACTGCCATCTCTCTTCAAATCCCTTCCCCCCATGCTGAAATAGGTTTAGATGACAGATTAGCATGTGCACCCCATAACCAGATATCCAGCTAGGAAAAGACGCCAATCCCCCACTGGTGAGGCACTCCAAGGCTCCTAAGTGGTTCTTTGAATGGCCCCCTCACTTGGCTTGGGTGAAGATAAGGAACATATCTTGTTCCTCCTCATGGAAAGAGGGGAAAATGTACAGCACATCCCCCAAGTCAATGACTCTCCTTCACATACTTCTGGCTTGCTAAAGTTCTCTTAATTTAGGTTGGAAGTTGTGGAGGAAGAAGGAGGAAAATGACTTGGGTAGCTGAGAGAAAAGCCATCTCAACTGGGGCTAAATAGAAGCCTTGAAGGGTATCTGCACCACCTTTATTTTTGCTCTTTTTTTAGAATGAGGGTTACTGATCACTTCTATTTTTAAAATAAGCACTGAATTCTAAGAATCAATTCAGAGGAAAGAGGAAAAATTCCCTCTCAATTTCACAATACTTAGCAATAGGAAATTAGGTTTTCTGGTCAAGTGCAGTAATGTCTACAGGATATAATTTGAGTTCTTGGAAAGGTTAAAAATGCATACTTTTAAAATTCTAAACAGATGACAACCTAGGAATAAGCATTGTCCCAACCAGGACTAAGCTAAGGGAACATCTTAATCTCTTTCTATTATCAATTTAGCTGGCTGAGCCCTGATTAACCAGAATTGGGTGGGTAAATACACTCACCATATACAATATCAGTGTAGCCCTCCAAGTAGGAACACTAACAAAAATAAGGAATTCATCATTCTTTTGGATACATTTTGAATAACTCATTATCAACTCTGAGCTAGACTTATGATAAACCAGTCACTTATCATAATGGGGAAGAATGAGAGTCTTATTCTTAATGCAGTCAGAGGGCTCTGGGTTCTAATTCTGATTCTGCTACTTCCTTGCTGTGTGACTTTAAACTCATCTGAAAATTGGGAATCCTAATAACTGCCTCAAAGCATCATTGAGGTTAAATGATATAATGAATATAAAGCATGAAGCACACAGTAGGTGATTAATAAATGATAGTTATTATTGTTTAGAAAAGAATTAAAGAAGATAACTGATCAGGTCGGTATGACATGAATATACCTGGCCACAGAATATTTTCCATACTGCTCTAATAACTTAGCCAAACTCTATTCAGAAGCTTTTAATTTTGTTTGAATAACTGTGTCTTTGTTACTAGTCCTAGTCCTGAAGAACTTGGAAATAAGATCGATTATTCTTGAATGCAACTGGACCCGAATGACTATCTGGCCAAAACCAAAGTATATAAAAGCAAAATGCTATGTTTTGTGAAGCATGATCCCAGAGAGGTAGTCTTGGATAATCATCAACATACACTGCTTTTCAGTGTAATGATTGCTTCCACATTTCATTATTTCCTTGGATTCCATCTAGTGCACATACACATTGTATCAACACGATCCCCTCTATCCCCCATAGTTACCAACTGAAGTATGGTCAGCTCTTTGCATAGTGCGGTAGGTTAGTGGATGTCCACATATGCAGGCATAGTGAGAAACTACCTCACACAGCTTTGTTTGGGACATGTATTTCATACTCTAGCAAAATTGTGACATTCGTCCAGTGAGCACATGTGCCTCAGCATCATATAATTTGTCACTCATGACTTTATCTTGTGATTTTTCAGAGTCATTTTTGATCTTTGGCATTTGTCTTCACAGGAAGCCACCTATTACAGCGGAAAGAGCAAGAGATTTGGAGCCTGGTGTGGGTGTCACCAGCTGTCTGCCCAAACCCATTCTTCCCACATTTCTGACCCTTTCTTGTAGTGTGTGTTTATGTGACTAAGTTCTTTTCATTAAATGTAGGTAGGAGTAGATTGTATATTGTATATTCCAAGCTATGAACAACCTATAAAATTCCTTCCAGTATATTCTTCCATGCTTTTTCCCCACACAATAGTGGTGCTCTGGAGGACTGAGGAGCCCTGGATGACTACATAGAAGAAAGCCACCACAGTGACTTGACCAATGCTCTGGGACAGCTACCTAGATGAAGAGTAAATCTCTGTCGTTTTAAGCCACTGAAGATTGGGGTCCATTAGTCACTGCAGCCCATTGTAGTCAAACTAATGCCTAATAAGAGGGACTTAGGTCCAAATCTGATGTTTAATTCTTGTTACATAGTTAGTAGTGGATTATTTACTTAACCTCTTTGAGCCTGTTAGTTCACATGAATTATGGGGATGATAATAGCTACATCATCAATTATTGTATTTTAAATAATGTATATAAGCCACTTCAGCTTTAACTATAAAGCCACTTTTCCTTTTGCTCTGGACTCAGAAGCACAGGATTAGATTAATCATAGCTCTTGCTCATGTCTTCACCAGCTCCTAAGCAGTCTTGTTTATTTGTGTACTGTTTTTTGTTTATTTATTTGCAATTATTTATTTTCAATAATGCAACAAACACTTGAGGATCTATACTCAATATAAGAACTAGACTATTGCTTGCATGTCAACTTTCTATACTCTATTCTAGGGTAGAACACATATATTTAGCACAGCCAGATATCAGACTATAGGGAGTTGTGAAGCTTTTAATCCTGCCTGATTAGGAATGTCCCACCTCCTTTCCTGGTTTAATTAGCATAAAACAGCAAAGTGACATAGCAGAACTTTTATGCCAGCCCTAAGCTATATTGCAGTTCAGTCTCAGTAGGGGTGACACCAGTCTCTCCCATATAGTAATTAGGAGCTGAGTTTCCAATCTGGCAGACCCATCTCTATGTGATATGAGTGAATAGCAGGATTTGCAAATGACTTGAGTGTTCATGTTTAGGAAAGTACCAACCCCTCCTGTGGTGTTACTTGGGGCAGGGATCTAAGCCTTGTGGTTGACTAAGATTGACATTCTTAAGATTTTGACCAGACCTGGTTTCCATGGAGATTTGCTTTCCATGGTCAGCTGCTTTTCTGGGAGATCAGCTTTCAGTGGATTATTGCTCTTGGAAAGTTCATCTCTACTTCCCAATTTTGTTCATCTACATTCGCTCCAACATTTAGTATTGTCAAACATGATCATTTTTATTATTTTGTCACTTACATGGGTGTAAATTGGTATATCATGTCTTGAATTGTATTTTCCCAGTAAGTAATAAGATGGAGCATTTTCCTTGTATGTATACTGACTGCGTGTGATTCTTTTCCTGTGAAGTGCTTGCTATATGCCTTTTGGTCGTTTTTAATTGTATTTGTCCCTTTCTTATGATTTCCAAAAGTTCTTTATTTATTCTTGTTGTTAATCTTTATTGGTTTTATATGCTACCTTCTTCCAGTTTATAACATGTATTTTCCCTTTCTTTAAGATTTTTTTTTTGATTAGCAAGTGGTCTTAATTTTACTATAGCTACATTTATTAATATTTTCACTTACATTTGGCACTTTTTGAATTTTAATAAATCCTTCCTTCAGAAATAAATTCACCTATAATTTCTACCAAAGTTTTACTTTTGCCATTTAGTTCTTTAATCCATCTGGAATTAATTTTTGTGGGATAAGCAGGATCCAATCTCATTTTCTTCCCATACAGATATCAAATTTTTGTTGCTCCATTATAGAATGATCCCTTCTTTCCCAACCGAACCACTAAATAGTCCTTTCATATACTCAAGTACCATATACATAGAACTCTATTTCTGGTTTTCTGTATTCTATTCCAATGGTCAATTATTATTATTATTTTTTAACATTGTTTAAGTTATAAGCTGTTTTATATTAAGCTACTTGTCTTCTGAAATTAACTTTAACTCAATTTAGCAATCATTATTAGGTTGAAATTATTTTATTCCTCCTTGTTTCGTAACTCACAGTATCTATAATCTAGACATTGAATTGGTGTTCAGCTAAGAATGTAACGTTCCTGATGAAGTCTCCTGGCATCTCTGAACACCTGGCAGAGAGGATGCATGTGGTGTTGGGTTGTGGGGGTGCAGGATGTTACTACTACCTTAAATAATAGTATTTCCATCAGCAGTCTTATATATTTTGGCTACTGCAAAGGATGCCTTTGCACATAGCACCATGCTTGAAGTTTGGCATGATGACTCTGAGTCATCCTGAGAAACTCTATGATGATATAACTTGCTGGAGAACGCATGAGAATCTCAATTAAAATGGTTAAAATAGGACAATAATTGCCACTTAAGAAGACTTCAGTTGTCTGGGAAACTCATTCATTTGGACTGGCTCCTTCACTCCTGGTAGTAGACAAATGAGACCTCTGTCCTGGGTTCTTAGGATGACTCTGAGTGCAGGTCCCTGAACTCAAGGTAACCAGGATGGTGTCCCATCACTGTCGCTTCTGTGCACTAGATTTGTATTAAGCAATGTGGGGATTGATCATGAAACATGAATTCAACAGGAAGAAAGTCAAAGGGAAGTCCTGTTCATTTACTTGTGTAATTTGTGCTACCCCAAGGACAGCTGACCTGTATTTTCAGTCTTCCAAGCCCCACCTTTCTAGTGAGGAAAAAGGTGGTTTCATAATTTCTCCTTGGCAGCCATCAAAGTTATCTTCATGTAGCTTTCCTTGCTCATCTTTAACCATTTTGACTCCTGACTTGGCAACTCTTGCTATGGCAGCTCTTCTGTTCCATCACAGCTTTGTAATCAGGGATTTGGAGTAGGCATGCTACCTGCATTAATATCAGACATGGTCCAGCATGGGTCAAATCATTTCTTCTCATAGACAATGTTGCTTCATCATCACTCTAACTGGATGGGGAAGGATTGTTCCTTATCACTGTTGCCATGTTTTTAAAATGTTTTGATAGAAGCCTCTGAACAAGATGGATTATACTTTGTTCCTTATATTGTCTTTAGCATCAAAATTATTTTGTTTGATTTTTTAAAAAAATCATTTCTCTTAAAGGCATTCTCTTAGAGTGATTTTCCTGGGCTGAGTTAGGATGGGTACCATATCTTACATACTGTCAGAGTTTTGTCACCCTGAGTGGAGATTTTATAGAGGAGATTCAAAAGCTATGATGAAGAATGTTTGAGTGTTCTTGAAAGAAGAGAAGGAAGGATATGCTGGATCACGAGTGAAAAACTGCTGAGATGGTATTGTCTGCTTGGTATATGTGCCTCCAGTAAAAGAGTGGGGCAGTATTTTTAGCTAGTCTTGTGCTCTCATTGATGAAACCCAGATTTTCTGTGGTGACAAGTAACTAGTGGTTTCCAATGATGTTTCTCCCCAGGAACTGATTCATTCTCAGGAGCAAGTAATAAAGCTACTTAAAGTTAACAGTTCATCCTGCTTTGGTAAATTTTTGAGCCGCAGAAATACTGACCATTCTTATCTGAGTCTTTTCATATCTATTTTTAAAATGCATCTTATTAAATAGATTAAGAGGAAGAATTTCTCAGGAACAGGACTGCAAACTCTCATTCTCATCTAACAGACTTTTGCACAACTGCCAAATAGAAGTGATCTAATTTTGGTTAAAGGAGGTACTATAGAAACTCAGTAACATATTGCAGAAACAGCTTTTCTTTTTCCCTGGGCTTCAGAAGGGAAAAAGCCCAATCCACAATATTATGTATAATTCCTATTTAGTATACATTTCTTCATCAATTCTTCAAACCAGTGCTGCTGTTGTTTCAGACGCTGTGGTTAAACCAGAGACCCAAACTAATGCTGAAGTCTATTAAGCCACTTCACGATGACATACCACTTACAAAAATAGGCAGTCGCCTTGGAACAACATTTCATTTGGAGATGAGATACTTGCTAGAGTTCCTAGTAACATAGCGCTGCATATATTTAAGAAGTATTTAACTAAGGAGGTGTTGAAGTCTTATCTGTCAAGATTCCAGAACCTAATCTTGTGAGCATGATTTTCTGAATGGTGGTGAAATAGTCTAGTTTCATAGTTGCTATGTTTCTGAAAAAGACTTGCTCAATTCATGTCAAGTAAATTCAATTTAACTATGGTAATTGAATATCTTCCACACAGTATTTCAATTATGTAGACTTTATTGAGCACCTATTAGGTACAAGGCATTGTCTTGGGGGAGAAAATGAAAAGCCATTTTTTCTGCTTTCAACCTGCAGAGGGAGATGAGATATTTTGGGGGAGCAAACAATAAAAACCCCTCTGGCTATTTTAAGCAAATGGATTCAACAGAAGGATTTCAGGGGCTCACCAGATCAAAAGGTAGTAGGGTGACCAGGCTCAGGAATGATAGGAACCAAGGAAGTACCAGAGGCCCAAAATACAGGAAGCAGGGACCACGCAGCAGATACCTAGTGCAGGAACCACATTGTGCTTGCAGGTGATGCTGCTACCACAGCTGCCCATTTCCGTCACCTGTGATGAGAATGAACACCGCAGAGTCTCAGAAGAGTGTGATTGGCCGTATTTGGCCACAGGCCTGCCCTGGCTGAACGAGATTCTGATCTCTGAGGCTTCCATTGTTGGAGGTGGGCATTAATAAGTCAGAAACTACCCTTCTACCAAGTCCAAATGCATTGGGGAAAAGGTAACACCCCCAAAGGAAATTGGGTACTATTGGGACAGGGATGAGGCTGGCTACTCTCTACTACAGGCAAGGTGGACATTGTCATGCTGAATAGAGATGAAGAGACCAGAATGAGGACTATGAATGGGCCAAGGAATTAGGAGATGAATTAGAAGGCCATGATTGTTGGAGATAGATGGAGCAGCAGTGAAGTACTCTCTAAAAACATGGGAATAAGGGAAGTAAATGACCACATGGAAGTTAAACTATAAAATGAACACTTTAGGTTGAACTGATCAGAGATAGGCAAAGTTACCTAAGAGAGATATTGTCTAAACTAGTAAAACAGCTCTGAAACCTGGTTGAAGAAATTACCTTATCTGAAGAAAGAATGTGTCATTCAGAAGGCAAGTTGGCCAGGAAAAGCAGGAAAAGCAGAGGGACACAGCCCGGAGAAGACAGTGCCCTGATTAGATGGTGTAAACACCCATTTCTCTCATGCAGATGCATCTTTATCCTGGAAGCAGACACATTAGTGTCAAACATTCCAATCGTGGGAGTTAATTGCAAGAGATCAATTCTTTGCTCATCTGGGCAACTCCTGATAAATTGGTTTTCACGTAGCTTTTCTATAGTAAGAGAACATGTGAAGAAGATATGATCCAATGAGGGCTATTTCTTTTTTTGAACATGTACCCTGGAGTTCTGGTTTATATATCCAAGTGAGCACTAGTCATCATCCCAAATATAATCAACTCTGCAAAACTGTGAAGGCCAAGTTTCTGGAGTTGCCAGGCTGAGGGTCAGAGCTTGCATTTAATCGAGTTCACCAAAGCAAATGGTAAAATGAGAGGCCTCTTGGCAACCAGCTAGCTGAGTTTCCCTGGCAACGAAACTACATTATCACCTACTTTGTTTCAAATGTCTCTAATAGGTTACAAGAGATGGTGGGATAAAGCCAGACTGTTTGGGGTTAAAACATGAAAAGTGTGTTAATAACATTCCTCTATATACTTGTGTCCTGCCATAGAGTTTTCAAAGCCCTTCCACTCACATTATCTCATTTGACAACTTCTGAGGGAAGCCGGGATTTCAGAACCCACTTGACAGGTGGGGATGCTGACATTTAAGGAGATTATGTGATTTATAGGTGAGAATTGGCAGAGGTAGGTCTCTTTCTCCTACTGGTTCAATGATTTCCTTTGGGTCTACATCTTCTAGAATTTCTTAAGCACTGTGCTGATTACCATGAGAATGCAAAAGGTGAGTAAAGCACTGCTCTGGGTCTCAAGGAGAAGGCAGTATTACAAAGGTGCACCCTAACATGACTTCCTTTTTATTTAAGTACTCGAGTACTCAGGCTATAATGGTGAATGGACAGATACAATCTTTGCTCTCAGAGGACTTTCAAAAATCTGGAAGGTATACAGTATCCACTTTCTGCTTGCTTCAAGACAAAGGGGTAGGGAACCTCAAATTACCTAATGTCTATGATGTGCTAGGCACAGTTTCAAAAATCTTTTCAACCACTTTAGAAAAGGAATTTTTTAACTCAAAAATCCTTTGAGGGGACTCTCAGCTCACATATAATTTACTTTCCCTGGATATGCTATAAACCCCATTTCTGACATGTTCACTGCTGTATTCTTAGAATCTAGCATAGAAGGTGTCTTAGCCTGTAAGCTGCTGGAATTGATATACCAGAAATGAAAGGCTTTTAAAAAGGGGAATTAATTAATTTGCAAGTTTACAGTTCTAAGGCTGTGAAAATGTCCAAATTAAGGCATCGAGGGAAAGATACCTTAACTCCAAAGAAAGTGCTGATGAAGTTCAAGGTTTCTCTCAGCTGGGAGGGCACATGGCGAACTCTGCTAGCTTTCTCTCCTTATTTCATAAGTCTTCCTTGGGGGTGTTTCCTTCTGCACTTCCAAAGGTCTCTGGCTCTGGTGGCTCTAAAGCTTTTTCCAAAATGGTTCCCTCTTAAAAGGCTCCTGTAAGCAACCCCACCTTGAATGTGTGGAGACATCTCCATGGAAACCATCTAATCAAAGGTTACCACCCACAATTGAGTGGGTCACATCTCCATGGGAACAATGGAAAAAGATCCCACCCAGCAGTATCAAATGAGGATTAAAGGTCATGGCTTTTCTGGGGTACATAATAGCTTCAAACTTCACAAAAGGTGTTTCATAAGTATTTCTTGACTTGGATACAAAGAACCTGTTCTCTTAAGATAAGTGGGTGAATAATCTCACCAGTGTTGAGAGATTGTAGGTGATGGATCAGGGATTCCAACACAGATCTGAGTGAATCCAGAGCCTCTGCTTATTTGTTGATCTAATTCCTGTTTCCTCCCTGCATATGCAGTGGTAGTATTCTTCTCTTCCGACTCATTCTTTCATGCCCAAAATTTATATTTCTATTAAAACAGCACAAACAAGCTTTAAACAGAGAGCAAAACAATGATTTAGAGAAAAATTTAAAGGAAGATAGAAACCTGAGACACATGTGTGCGTGTGTGTATAAAATGAAACGTATAAAGTATAAAGATGAAAATAGAGTTTATTTGACTCCACTATTCAGAGATTACGTAATTACACCTTTAAGAGTTTGCTTTATTTATAATATATACATAAAGTTGAGATTAGCTCCATTATTTTAACATTATTTTTATTATTTTTTCTGATACTTATTTTCACTTACAGTCGCAGGACAAATGTGTCTACAGCACTCTGGCTTTTGGCTCATAGCTTTGTACCTCTTCTGCTTACCCCTTTCCTAGCAAGGAAACATTTGCCAGGAAGAATGAGAAAAAAAGACCTTTTCATGTTTCTCTCCCACGAACTCCCTTTAAGAACTCTTTCTCTATGTAAAGAAATTCCCAAGTGAACTTTGTACTTGGCACACACAAAGCACTCTTTTAAAAATTCTCCGCACATTTAGAAAGAGCTATTTCCTCACATTGAGAAACAATTTTCCCTTTAATGCTATTCTTTAGGAGAAAAATAGAACACATCTTTTCCTGAGCAGTCTTTTTAAAATTAATTTTCTTACAATTCAGGCAATTATTTATCTACTTAAGTGATTAATGATTGGATCCTGAACAAGTGGCTCTAAAAACATTTTGAAAGTATTTCTGTACCATGCCACCACAGAAATTGTACAGTGATGGTGTCATGTAGGAGAGAAGAGTCAATTGAACTAGAAAGACCATAGTACCCCTCCCGCCATCACAGACATAGCATGTGACAATGCTATGAAAACAAGCCTTCCCTTTTTTGACCACCCTCACAAGTCTAACCCCCTTGTTGTAAACTGCCATAGCAGCATCTACTTCTCAGTTACTACATCTATTCCAGTTGCAGTTATCTATCTTTTTAATCTACAAATAGTTATTGAACATCTACTTTGTGGTTAGCCATTGTTCTAGACACAGCAGGACACAGCGTAGATAAGGTCCCTGCTCTCACAAAGTTGTCTCCTGTTGGAGGACACAGACAATAGGCATGTAAGTAAAATAATTCCAGATAGCGATAAGAGTCATAGGGATGAAAAAATAGGGTACTGTGATGGAAAATGAATGTGGTGGAGTTCTACTTTAGGTTTACTGTGTTTCATCTATTAATTTCTACATAACAAATGATCTCCATCTTACTGGCTTAAAACAGCCACAAACTTTCTCATTTTCTGTGGGCTGATGGGGGTCGGCTGGGTGGTTCTCCCTTTATGAATGCTCAGGCATTATGAAGCCTGAGTGGTGGCTACATCCAGCTGGGAGCTTGGCTGGTCCAAGGTGGCCTCTCACCTTTCTGGATCTCTCTCTACATGGGCTCTTACATTCAGTGTTCTAATCTAATGCTCTTCATCACTTGGTGGCTGTATTTAAAGGGACAAAGGCAGGCCTTTCAAAATTTGGACCTCAAATTGGAGCAGAGTCACTTTCACCACCATTTATGGGTCAAAGCAAGTCACAAAACCAGCCTGATTCAAGGGGAGGGATGTTGACGCTGCCTGCTAATGGATAAATCAGCAAAGAGTTTGTAATCATCTTTTTTAATCCATGAGAAGGTGGTTGACTATTAGATAACTAGCTTTTTTCACAAGACTTTAAACTCTATTAAATCAGAGATAAGATCTATTGTTGCTTTACTTGTATCACTGCTGTCTATCCCTGATAACAAAAATGAATTGCTGTGTCCAAAATACCAGGAAATGATGAGGAAAGCAAAATCGTTCCTTATATGTTGCTTCCTCATATTCAGATCATGAAACGTATAGCTAATGGATCATAGAAATCTTTCTATCTGGACCCTGATAAGACCTCAGTATCTTGTTTGACACAATGATTCAGGTAGTGTTTACCAATCAAAGTTGTCATGTTTCAGTTTGCTAAAGCTGCTGGAATGCAATATACCAGAAATAGATCGGGTTTTACAAAGGGGATTTATTAGGTAACAAATTTGCTGTTTTAAGGCCTTGAAAATGGCTGAATTAAGGCATCAAGAGGGAGATACCTTCTCTGAGGAAAGGCTGCTGGCGTCTGGGTTTCTCAGTTACATGGAAATGTACATGGTGACATTTGCTGGTCCTTCTCTCCTGGATTCTGGTTTCAAAATGGCTGTATCAGCTCCTGTGGGTCCTTCTGACTGCTTCTGAGGCATTTTCTTTCTCAGCTTATCTGAGCTTTCTCCAAAATGTGTCTGCCTTTTTTCCTCTCATAAAGGACTCCAGCAAGGGGATTAAGACCCATTTGGAATGGGCCAGGCCACATCTCCCTGGAAACAACCTAAATGAAAGGTCCCACCTCTAAATCTGCACCCACAGGGATGGATTAAGAGATCATAGGCTTTTCTGGGGGAGATGGTAGTTTTAAACCAGTGCATGTAATATATCAACATGGACAGATATCCTGGAAAAGGCTTTAGATACATAGGGTAAGAGGGACTTAGATGTATAGGATTTTAAGAGAGAGAGAAAAAGGGACAGGGTCTTCACTAGTCCATATTTTTCTGGTGGATTAAAGCAAGGTATCCTCTCTGGGCAGAATTAAAAAAAAAAGATATCCTTCTGGGTGGGTGGATGCATCCCCTTTGAGTACATAGTTAGGTGAGAGGACTGCATGTGTGTGAAGAAAAGGAGCCCTTACTTTAGGCAGATGCAGCCCCATACCAGGAAATATGGCTTGACCTAATGTCCTTATGGATCGCACAAACTTCCCAGGTGTGTAAGGCAACTCTGAGTAGGTATTTGAATATGAACAATGGCAAGGAGACATAAATGAAAGCTATGCTTGAATTCTTCACTTCTAGAACTCCTTTCTAGAAGATTTATAACTACAGTTCTTTATTTTAGGATTAGTTGAGTCTACCTTGTGATGAGCTGGGTTTACAATGATGGTTAGCAACCATTCAACAATGATTATGTTCCCTCCATGTCAAAACCACCAAGTGAAAAATCAAAGAGCCAATCGAGCAGATGTTCTGTTTACATCATGCCAAACTATCTGTTAGACGGAAACAACTCCCCCCATTCCCTTTCATTATATTGGCAAAGTGTAGAAGAAACCCTAATCAATGGAAAGATCAGAACTCTCAGCCTTTTAGCCTGTTGAAACTAAGGAGATAAAATTAACCTGTTGATAGGTGCTTTCACTTTTCAATCAGTTGTTGGGGACAGTATAACCAGAATACTACTCTGTAACACATGTGCATTTGCATTCCTATACTGGAACTTTCTATTATCTTAATGTTGCAATGCATTAGCTGCTTTGTAGCAAAATCTTTCTAACACTGATTTCTTCATGTGTTGAGCCCTATAATACTCATTACCTTTGGGAAGAAATATTAACCTGGTGTTCAAGATCCTTACTCTAACTTCCTCTTGTCCCACTACTCCCTTACATTTCACATTTTGAATACCAGGGCTTCTCAATTTTGTGAGGGTTATCCTGTGAACTGTAGGGATTTTTAGAAGCATCCATAGCTTCTATCCACTAGAAGCCTGTAGCAATTCAGGAGATCTGACAAATAAAAGTGTTTCCAGACATCGTTAGATGTTGCCCCTTGAGGGGGCGGGAATCACCCCCACTTGAAAACTAGTGTTCTATCTTCTTTGGGGGACAAAATTTAATCACTCCAGTTAGCAATTCTTCCTCTTCTATTCAGTTTTCTTTCATTCATTGAATTAAAAAAGTTTATGAACATTTACTATGAGCAATGTTCAAAATACAACAGCAAACAAAACAGGCAGTGCCTTTGTGGCATCTTACATTGTAGTACAGGGAGACAGAAAGTAAATGAACACCAACCCCAAATAATACATAATATAATGTCAGTAAGGAACAAGTGCCATGCAGAAACATAAAGCTGGATAAGGGTGTGGAGGGGACTCCAGTGGGGTATTAGAAAAAGCTTCTTTTAGGAGGTGACATCTGAGCAGAGGGAGTGAGTCATGTAAACACCTGGGGAAGAATTGTTTCAGAAAGAGGAACAGCAAATACTAAAGCCTTCATGGAATGTGCTTGGTGAGTTTAAGGGAAAGTAGTCTGGTGTAGCTGCAGCAGAGAGAAAGATGGGGAAGTGGAAAGAGATAAGGTAGGCAAAGTAGGCTGAAGCCAGATCATGTAGGGCCTTGTAGATCATGGCCCTAAATTTGGATTTTACACTAAGAGTGATGGGAGGTTCTGAATAGGAGACTGATATGATTGGACTTATGTTTTCTTTATGGCATGCTCATCACACTTAATTATGTTGCTTTTTTTAAAAATTGTGTTTTTTTTATGGCCAGTTATTTGAGTGTTTTGTGTAATCCATATAAAACTACAGCTTTCCTTCCTACTCTAGTTACATAGGAATGTCTTTTTCAAAGAACACTGTGACAAATTTCCATCTGAATTTAATATCTCTCTCAAAAATTTAAGCAGGAGTTTGTAGGAGCCAGTTCTAAAAACTTGCTCATGGCAAAATTAATAACCCCCACCCCTTACTTTTGCAGCTTTTCCAAATTTCTTAGAGTCAGTCTTTCTTTAATCTCAACTGAATTCTCTCACTCACTCTCCTTTTTTCCTGCTCCTTTAGTCCTTCGATTCCTCTTTCCTTAATGTCATGCTCTATCCCATAATGCACATGGTTCTTTCCCTCTGACAACTTTTTGGGGGGCTCATGAGGAATGAATAATATGCTGGTGGGCCAGTGTAGCTTTGTGCTTTTTGTCCTTTCTACCAAGAACCAGGTGGGAGATGGGAGAAGGAGGAGAGGTCAACAGGTAAGGGGGGTTTGGGGTAAAGGTTGTGAGGGGTGTTGATCATTTTGATTCTGTTGTGGTAATAGAACAGAGACTGCTTGCTAAACATTGCTTTGTACCTAACAAAATAGTTTAATATACATGCGAGGCCATATAATAAGCTGGAGTCTCTCATTTGGTTTCCCTAACAATCCTATGAGATAAAGGCCATTATCCCCATTTTATAGAAGAGAAAATGGAAACTCAGGGAGTTTTTCATTACCCCAGATAACAAGGAGAGGAGCCATGATATGAGGCAAGACAGGTTGTGTCCAAAAGCCCCTGCTTTAAATTATGTTAGAGTTTATGATAATTCAAGAGAGATTACCCTTGAGATGATTTGCTTTGGTTTTCCTTTCCTGTTATTGAAAGATGGATCACCTGGGAGAAAAAGTTTATTGAAATCCCATCATCCCTGTACATTTCCATTCCAGGGCTTTCACTTGCTTTTAATGACTTTTTCAGCCTTCGTTTTGAGGGTGAGAGCTTCCAGGCCTGAGCTCAACCCAAACATGAAAGTTTTGGGAAAGAGTTAGGAAAGTCTGTTCAACTGTTTTTGTAGGGGCGGGGGGTGGGGGGAAGATATAAAGTACCTTTTCTCCCCATCCCAAAATAACTTAGCGTTTAGGCTTTCAAATTAGCATGTGGTCAGACCTTTATGAGAATGTCTAGAGTTGCAAAAGCCTTAAATTTAAGATTCTTCTCTCCTGGTCAGTGAACTTGTGACAGAATGGTCTGGGGGTGTCCCGCTCATCTGTCATGGCACTGTTGGGTCTTAGTTCAGGACTTTCTTCCCCTTTCATTCTTCTATCCCTCTTCCACATGGGATATTCTCCAGTTTGACTGTTTATTCTACAAAACTCACTGTAAGCGGAGAGTTTAGAAAAAGCACCCAACTAGGGCTTTCTTCATTCATCCATTCAAAATATATTTGTTGAATTCTTCTAAAGGGCTAGACATGGTGCTAGACATTTTACATGTCTTATTTCATTTACTCACCCTAAAACCCTATGCAGTGGGTATCATCAACACCAATTTGCAGGAAAGAAAACCAAAATATAGTGAGATTAACAGCCTTTGTACGTTAAAGTTGGAAGTATAGACCCAAGATTCAACCCAGAGGTTTGTCTGTCTGCAAAGCCCACGCTTTTAACACTGTAAATCATTGCTTCCTCTCAAAAAGCAGAGTTGGAAAACCTTGGTTATTGTTCTATGCTACTCAAGGAAGGGTCAGGGATATTGAGCCTGGCCAAAGAAAGTGCAACTCTTTGATAGACTTGATGTGGGAAGGAGATAAATGGGGGCTGCGGGTCTCTTCAGGGTAGAGAGAAGCTACATGAGGTGGAAGCTACATGAGGGAGGTTTCAAGTCAAGATCCAGGAAGACGTTCTACAACTTGGAGCTTCCCAACAAATATATGCACTGCCCCAGAGAGAAGGGAGTTCCCCGTAAGTTGAAGGGTCAGCCACAGACTGTATTATCACTTGGAAGTGATATATCACTTATAAGGAGGATGCAAGAAGCTGATAACCAGGTGAACAGGATAAACTTGGCCCTGTGATTCATACTTCTGTGACTTCCTGGTCTTAATACCTTGAGTTTATATGACCTGGCATGATTCCTTCTACCTTAAGCTTCTGCTTCTCCATTTGTTAAGGTTGTAGCTAAGTCTAATTTTTCTAAAATTATGTAGCTCTCAGGGCCAAAACTATATCTAGGAATATAATTACAAGTACAGTTTTACTACTGTTTTAGCCTGGCAGAGGTTAAAATAATGTTGAGCTCTTGAGTTTCATTCTCATGTTGAATAGTTCAATCCCAGAAACTTAAACCTGGAGTCAAAGTCTTCTCTTACTAATTTGCCCTTATTTCTTTCTCAGTTCAATCCAAAGTTTGTTTTAGTTAGCTCCCTGGGTCAAGAGAAATAATTCTTTCTGTATACTCCTGGTTTGAAGGCTTCCTGGTGCTTCCAGAAATAAGTTTCTAGTAGAAAGCAAGATGGGCCAGACCAGGAAAGTCTGGTAGCCAGAGATGGGACTGTGGCAGGAGGAAACCAGAGACATGAGAATAGAGAGGGGTTGCCATAGGCATCAGGTCACATTCTAGCTAGGTAGCTGACTTACAAGCAACCTTTGCAAAGAGAGGTTGCTGGGATTACCTTTGTTAATGTACATAAGGTGCTAAGAATGGTGAGCACATAATAAGTAGTATAAAATGCTATCTACAGTCTTATTATTATTAAAATTAATAATATTATCATCCTCTGGGTCCAGTACAGCAATTGTACATAGTAGGTACTCAATAAATATTTCTTGAATGAACAGAGAAGTGAATGAATAGCCCCTTTGTTAAAAATAAATTAAGCATTGATTGAAAGGCCAAAGTGGTGGTTGTATGTTTTGGTAATGGCAAGATTTTTACAGAGGAAATGGGAAAACCCTGTAAACTTTGACATCCTGTTAGTATTATGCCATTATTATGAACTGTCAGCCCAGATTTTTTCACTATAGTTCTTTTTATGGTGAAACTCTTAGAAATTAGATGGCCTATGGAAACTGTGATTATGGAATAAGTATTTTTAACATTAATATGGTCTTTGCCAATTTTTAAGCTTGAATGAGTTTTTGTTTGAGCCAACAGTTAAAAACTGTTCTATTCCTAAAATGCCTTTAATTTAGAAAAGAAATACTGCTTATTCATTCTTTGCATTTATAGCTGAGCATATGCAGATATCAGCGTTCACTGGGCTGGATTGTTTTGTATTGAAGAGGATATAGATTCAAGTCTTTTGTGGGCATGTGTTGGAGGGCACTATAGATTGAGACTTGTTCAACCGAGCTGAGGCCTTCTCCTTTGCAGCCCAGGTAAGGAAGTTGCATGGGAAGAAGCAGACCAATTAGAGAATTATCAGACTGTCTTCTTACTTGGGAAACTGCTGGCTGCAAAGCTACATGCAAATGTCTCCAGGTTCTCTTAGTGAAGCCTACCTATATCAAAACTGAATCAGGGCTTGGAACAATCCAATCTAACAGCCCTGGGAAGCTCAGGGCCTGGAGACTAAAGAGACCTACTGCACAACAAAGGATACCACATCCATTAGCAAGGGCTAGTATATCACACAGCAGGTGTCTTGGGCTTCATAAAGAGACTTATGTTTCACACTGATGCTTTCCATATTGAGATCACTTGGAAGCTGTTACCACAGTTGGGATCTTAACTTCAATTTTATAGGCTTAAAAACTGAAGTTTGCCAGGGCTTAACGTGTAATTAGCGTCTCAATAAATATTAACCATTTATATTTTTTATTATCTCTTACTTGGAAGCCTTATTGCCAAGTTTATAGAGTTTCCTCAAGGTAAGCCACCTATATAATGACTACAAGCCACCTATATACTGAATTTCATTCAGCACCACTCCCCAAGCAAAAGCATTGTTAACCTTTGGAAGTGAAGGGTAAACAAATTGCTGACTGTTATTTCCTGCTGCAACATTCATTCCATTGGCCAATATAGGGAGTATTTGCATTGTAAACCTATGAGTAGGAGCTTCTGTTACATGAAGGGAAACGAGCATACCTTTGGTTTCTGAAAAGCCTCATTGACAGTGGAATGAGTGTCAGTGGAAGGTCAAAACAATTCCTAGAAAATATATAGTATGTCATCTAGGGCTTGTTTGAAGCACATCTTTCTCATCTCAAGAGCACATAGATATTCTTTCTTAAATGGAGTTCTCAGTGAGCTGTGCATTGCTGGGCTGTCTGGGAACAGTAGCACTTATGTTTGCCCAGTGTTGTAGTAAGCCCTTTCTATTCATTGGCCTATCAAATCCTTACGAGGAGCCTGAAAAGATTGTGTCATAATCCCTGCTATACAGGAGAGGAAACTGAGGGTCTGGGAGGTTACACACTATACTTAGGTTCCATAGCTAATAAATTGCAGAGGCATGATGTGAGGCGAGTTCTGCCTCTACATTTCATGCTTCTAACAGTTAATGTATGCCCGCCAGGAGGTAATGAGGGAGAGACAGCAATTTAGGAGAGAGCAATGGAGAAAGAGTTTGGCAGAGGCAAGGGGGAATAGAAACCACGGCAGGAGAAACCTGACACTTGAAGGGCAGGCAAAAATGCAACTCAGAGCAAAGCAAACCCACAAGGTTTTCTGCTCTTTATAATTTCATCTGTAGTAGAATCATGTGGAAAATGTTAGTGGTTGATTCAGTAAGGCTGCCAGCAAAGCATACATTTTGAAAGTTGAGTAGAGTACCCACGTTTGCTAGGTCTTAGGATGAGAGCTGGGCAAAGATCAAAGCAAGAGAAGATGCTCAGGAAACACATTTCTTTAACTGCCTGCAGGAGGAAACTTTTCACAACTGGAAAATACAATCATTGCTGCCAATCCTGGGGCATGAGGACTTCACCTCATTAATCATAGCTGTCAGGTTCCTTTCTGTAAACAGTAAGCTGTTGACATGTAAAATATCTTCTGTTTTTTTCATGGAAAAATGAAAAAGGGAGATGGTGAAATATGCAAGCCATCAGAGTAAATGCTTGCTAGAGTCAAAATGGGATGTTCCACGCCCTTCAGAATGCAAAGCAATGCAAAAATTATAAAATCTTTGGAAAGCCTCAAGAGAAAACTTTCATATTTACTTATCTACTTAAAGCTCCTCAGGAGAAAAGCAAAATAAGTACAGATGTGATGATGATGCTTGAGATCAAAGATAAAGGGAAGATGTCTAAACTTTAATGCAATCTCAGTTATTTTTGTGCAATGGTCGAACTTGTGAGACATGCCTGTGGGGGAGCGTAAATCTCCACCTTCAAGTGATGGTGGCAAGATGGGGGTAGGCAGTCAACTGTTAACATCAAATCCACATAAGGAGGAGAAATGGAAGCAAGAGTTGGGGAATTGGGTCAATGCAGGGGCAGGTTGAGCAGAATGACATATATTCTTCTGAGAAAATAGATTTTACTCTATTACTGTAATACAGTAAATTGGTAGAAAATTGAGATCAGTTCCTGCCATATTTGCATCTACCATCCTCATCCTTCTCTCAGCTCTCATCTGCATGACTTAGTAGCCCTCTAACAAATGGTGTTCCTACTTCTACTCTTGCTACCCTCTGGACTAATCTCCTCCCAGAGTATTCTTTTTGGTATAATTCAGATCATGTCACTCCTCTGCTTAGACCCTCTAGTGCCTTTCCATTGAAATTAGAATAAAATCAAACATCTCATGATGGTCTCTCAGTTCTTGTATTATTAGCCCCAGTTTTCCTCTCTAACTTGATGCTCTTTCACTGCTTCACCAATTCACTCTGCTAAAATCATGGCTTTTTTTTTTTTGTTTGTTTGTTTCTCTTCTCAAACAAACCAAGTCATCTCTGGCTAAGGAACTTTGTACTTGCTGTCCTTTTACCTGGAACACTCTTTCCTCTGATAGTACATTGTTGGCTTCTACTCAGGATTTAAGATTCAGTTCTAATGTATCCTACTAAGAGAGGTTTTCCTTAGACCGTATTCTTTAAAATAGTCCATATCATTACCTAACACTGTATTTATGTTAAAGTTTTAGTATCTTGTGCCCCATTAGAAGTCTCCTAAAGAATTCATGAAATTTGCTTATTTAAATATAAGAACAATGAGGGCGTAGATTCTGTCTGTCTGCTAGATCCTGGAACAGTGCCTAGTACACAGTAGGAACTCAATGAATTTTTTTCTTTTTTTGATGAATGAATAAATAACTAAAAGGCAAGCCTGCATGCTTAATGGTTCCTGGACAAGGACTCTGTGTTCCTGGATTCAGGAAGTGTTGGATGAACAACTTAGTTGGGCCACCCTGTGTCACATGATGGATACCATGAACTGTCCTTGCCAGTTTGGCACCTATAAAATTTGCCCTGATCAGATGTGATAACGCACGTGAAGGTGCTTAGAAAATGTAAGATTTTAACAATAATCAAATTGCTCTTGACTCAGAATGACACTTTCGGGGGAAGGAATTTATACTTCACCCCAAATAAAATGAAGCTGAATAAAATTTTTTTCAGAGAAGTTGGCCTTGAATTTTCAATTAAGGAAATCATATAAGGAAAATGTTCATTACACAGGCGATTTATCATAGACCCTTGAACAGAAAGAGAGCTTAAGAAATCATGTTTCCAACCTGTTGCCTTCAGAAAGGAAAGCCATCCTTAGGGCAGGGTAGGAGTCAGTCTCACGGTGTTTGAATCCTGGCTCCATTTCTAACTATGAGGTCACAGGCAAATTCCTTAATCTCTTTGTACCTTAGTTTCCTCATCAGAAAATTCAGAAAATAGAACACCTACCTGGGAGGATTGCATAAAATAACTGGAAAATGCTTTGAACAGCACCTGTTCAAAAATATTCACCATCATTAACTCCATTAGTTATTATTATCTCCAAATGAGGTGACTGAATTACAGAACATTTAAGGCAGTTGTCAAAGCTGCACAGCTAATATGTGGTCGGTCAAGATCCAGAACCTGAATTTTTGCCTCCTGAAGCATTGTGGGTGGACTTCAGCAATATTTTTAAAAAGATTTATACAATGAAACAGACTTAAGATGTAAAATAGGCATCAGCAACAAAACAGCATGTTCATTATAATATTTATACACTGAAATATAAATAGTGGGTATAAGGGGTTTGTGTTGGTGTGTTTGTGTGTGTGTGGGCAGGATGGGGGCAGGTGTGAGATTATGAATGACTTTATCTTTGTCTTTTACTGTGTTTGCCACATCTTCAGCTTCTGGCAGGTATGGCTTTGGTAATCAGAAAAAAAATAATGGTATTAAAAAGGTAAAACAATGACAATGAAACTCCCGTGTCTCTCGACTGTGTATTTAGCCCAAATCCTTATTTTATCCACACTGCTTTAAAATCTCCAGGTAATTCTAGTTGAAACTGTCGTGGAGCTTCTTTAGAACCTGGTACATACCCCTAATGCCCATGTTTACTTTGTCACTGCCCTGTGATTCCTTGCTTAGGTGCCAGTTTTCCTCGTAGGTCTATGTACGGTTTTATCCCGAGTACCTCGTATGGTGGCGCTTGAAAACTGTTTGATGAATGACATTGCCATCAGGACCCTCCCTTTAGAAATAGTATTCCTAAGGACAACCCCAATTCCAGAATCATTAAGATAGTTTGTAGAATCTCATTCTCATTCACCTTAATAGTAAATTATTGTTACATTGTTCCATATTTCTATTAGTAATCAAGACTTCTTATGCTTCCACATGTTTTCCTTTATATATTAAGGCAGTCATAAACAGCATATAGCATTTCTATTTCCTACCTGAGTAATATTCCTAATCAAGAAGATTTAATAATCATCCTATGAATAATGCCCCAAGGAAATTTGACCATATTGTCACATAGGTAATGTCATATCTGCATTGGCTTCCATGGATAGTTTTACTACTTATTAAAACAGTTTACAATTTATGTTTCAAGGCTTTTCTCAGAAAGTTTTGAGCCTCTTTCCTTAGCAGAGTGGTAAGCACAAGTTCAAAAGGCAATGAGAAGTGTGTGATCTACTTGGACAGACCCTCAGCGCTGCTTTCCAAACCACACCTGAACCCGCCATCTTCTCCCGGCTTCTACAGGTCTGGCCTTGGTTCCCATAGAGGCTTAAGGGCCTGGTGGTCTCCAGCAGATCTCAGATAAAGGGATGCCTGAAGTATGTCTCAAAATAGGTATACAGAAGTTTTCATATGGTCAGATTAGGAGAGTGAGGATCAGTAGGATGTAGGTTGAGTGGCTTGTAGAGGCCAGCGTTTTGCTGGATACATCTGGGTGGACCTCTAGCCACCACTTTCTTCTTTTGCTTGTTAATATGTTTCACTAGATTATCTTCAGTTCAGAGTGAGAGCACAGTGGAATAAATGAGACATCACCTATTTTAACATTGAATAAATCACCTAGGCTTTGTGGACTTCAGTTTTAAATATAATGATAATGATAAAAACAACTAATATTTGTTGGAGGATTCACTCTGTGTCAGTTACAGTTTTAAGTACTTGACATGTATTAATTTCTTTTATAAAATTCTTTCCTCAGAGAGTTGTTGTAAGAATTAAGGGAAATAGCCCAGGAAAAGTTCTTAACACAGGGGCCTGGCTAATAATAGTGAGGACTCAAAAAGTTAGTTACTTTGTTATTATAAGTATTGATAATAATAATAGTGACTCAGGCCTCATGCTCTAAATAAGACTAAGTGGCTTTTTAAACTTTGATCCATAGATGAAGTTCCAATATCTTGTGAACTTCCCAGAATTACCCATAACCAGTGCCTGCCATATGTTAAGAGACTAACAAATATTTCTTGAAAATAACTAATACACTAAATTGTATAGATGTATTTGTAAATAGGATTTTCAGGGGAGGAGGTGTATAGTGTTCTTCAGATTTGAAAAGCATTTCATGGTTTAAGAAATAAAGCCCCACTTTTTTAAAAGAATTTGTCACCATGTAAGTAATGAAATCTTAATGAGAATAACAACGAAATGGAGAGGAAAGATCTGAGTGGGGCTGACTCCTCACCATGAAAGGGTCTGAAAAAGCCTTGTGATGTTTGCCTTTAGGTTGGGAGTCTAGGACTGTTCCATCTTTCCACCTGGAAATTCTCATTTGCCCTCTGGGGCCATTTACATAAGACTCTGTGGGATTACTGGCTGTCCATCCAAACTTGAATGGAGTGACTCAATGCCAGATCATTTCGTTCTGGTTTTGCAGGAATCATAGAATGCTAACACTGGAAAGAACCTTATATATAATCTATTTCAGGGTTTTAAAATTTGTAGCAGATGTGTCAACAGTCCCCTTCCCGCACCCACCAAAAACATCTTTCATTGGGGACTACATCCTTCTGTGTCTTTTGAATCCTTCTTAACATAATACTGTATGCAACCATTACCAGGAGATTGAAATTAGCATGCACAATGAAACCAGTTTTTCATCCCTATTACATGTCCATTATTCTCCTGTTACAGTTGGAGAAACTGAAGAAATGACATTTAATATGTCTATAGATTAGACCTGAGAACTATGGAGTGAGTGATCTGAAAGTTTTGACATATGAAGGGTTGTGATTTCAAACTACAAACCTGTAAGTACCCAAATATTAACTCCTCTGCCTCTGCTGCGATTTTTGTTTTATATTTTCATGGAATAGAGAAGGAAACCTTTTTTATAAATGATTGTTTTCCTTCTTTCCAGACATGACTCTGGAGACAGCTAAAAGCACAGGCCTAAGTGATGGAAGGGAATCATAAAGGATTATTTTAAGTATTATTCCGTACATTGTTCTTTTTACATTTTAAACTGTAAGATCATTTTGCAAAGTTCAGGCCACTCCACTCTCTCTCATTTCTCAGCATCCTTCAAAAACAGCATCATGTGAAAGTACTGTATTTAAATGCAGAGGACCTGGAGCTGCTACGAGTACTGTGGCTAAGTCATTTAATTTTTCTGGACTTCGGTTTCTCCAACTTTAAAAGGAGGATATTGGACACTTTATAGGAATGGAGAACTGGTTTAATTGTTCATGGGAGAGGAAAAACAGCTCATGGTTGTAGAGTATGAACATTTATATATTTATATATTTTCCTGTGTATGTGTGTGTGTTTGTGTGTGCATGTGTGTGAAAGAAAAGGTGAGGATTGGCCCAGGGAAAAGCATGGAATAAAGACCTGATTTCAAAATTATTCAACCTCATTGCAGTTCCTGTAACTTAGAAGTGGAGTCCTCCCTCTGCATAAAGAGGGCATATAAGATATAAGCCTTGTCACAAAGTTTTCCAGTTAATTCTATGGGGAAAACTGAAAAAGAAAGTGGAGTTTTAAGGAGACCAGCAGAGATTGAATACAAAGTTCTGGCACAGGCTAGATTTTTTTTTTTTTTTTTTTTGAAGAGGGTAGGGTGGTAGTGGAAGAGAACATTGCCAAAGCTGTCTCTTCCTCTGCCTTCTTTATCATACACTGTATGTAAACTGGCTTAAATCCCATCCTCTTTCCTTTGGCATGCTACCCCCTTTGAAAGTTACAGATTCAGATTAGAAAATAAGCCAGCATTATACGAGAACATATTTATTGGCTGAATAATAAAACTTAACTAAGGAGTTATGAGGGTTTCAGAATTCCCCCTATCTGGAGTACAAGTTTCCAATAAGCAAACAGAAGCAAAACCCCCAAATAAGAAAGAATACATTGGTAACCTAAATCAGGCATTTGGGGGAGTGTTAAACATTCGATCCACTTCTGTGTAATTGACTGTGGCACAGATGACAAAGCACAGACATACAATGAGAGATGAGCACAGAAATGCCCCACAGTAAATCAGCATATTAACAGGAAAGCGTTGTTACTACTGTAAAGCTTAGACTTCTTAAATATGGCTGCTTTAAATGTACACACACCCACAGAGGCAGCTTAGAAACCTCCCTGCAAAGGATGATTTGCATACAGTTTCTAGTCCATACTCTTACAAAAACCCAACTTAGAGATCATGATTAATAAATAAGAGAGAAAAGGAGAAGAAGAAACAAGTATTATCATCACTGGCAGGCATGCAAAGCAGCACCTTGGACCTCATTTGAAAAAGCTGGCAGCTTTGACAGCTCCCGCAGCCCCTCAAGAGAGAAAGCTCTTTTGGCGCTTTCCACTTGATCTCTAGGATGGGGATGAGGATGTTTCACTAGTTCATCACGCACATGATATCCTTTCAGATGTGACTGAAACAGGTGCCTCTGCAGAGTTATACAGCCCTCTCGGCAAGATAGGAGGTACTGCTTCATATATATTTTTCCTTCAGATGTTAAATCAATAGCAATCACATAAATAATGTACAGAAACAAAACCAAAAGAACACCACTCCACTGTCATTTTTTTTTCTTTCTTTTTTTTAAGACGACCTCAGATTTATCCTCAAAGTGGAAATGTGGACTGTAGAAAAATACTGATTATAAAGAAAACATTAGGTCCCCCTTCCATTGCCACCCTGCACAACGGGGCAGGTTTGACTTCCTGTCCCTGGCAGCTGCCCTTCCACCTACACCTTGAGATAATCGTTCTTCAGCCGACCCAGCCGGGTCCCGTGGCTCCTGATGGTGAGGACCAGCAGCTCATATTTGTCCCTGAGCCCCACAGAGATGTCCAGCGTTTCTTTCAGCAGGGCCCTGGTGTGGACCAGCATCCCCTGGAAGTCCTCGTTGAGCCTGCTCTCCTGCTGGCTGTCCTGCTCCTGGCCCTGCTTGAACTTGCTCTCCAGCTCCGTGAGGGACTTGCCGGAGTTGGAGTAGGCATCCCGGATCTGGTAGGACTCCCGCCGCAAGTACTTGCTGTAGCTCTCCTCCCCGTCCAGGTCGTAGGTGATGCTCTTACTGATGCCTTCCAGGACTCGCCCGGCATCCTCCACCTGGCGGCCCAGCACCGTGAACTCCTCCCGCAGGGTGAGGCTCAGCAGGCTGCTGGCCTGGCTCCCCTCCCCCTGGGAGCAGCGACGGTGGTCACTCACCCTGAAGAGCAGTTGGCACTTCTCAGGGTCATCGTTTTCCTCATAGTCCCCATCGGGCACGAAGTAGTGGTGCAGGGTCCCGTTGGACATCTCCGGGTAGAGGGGGCCCTCGAAGTAGCCCTGACACAGGTGGCAGAAGAAACCCATCCAGAGGAACTTGAGAAGCACCATCCTGTTTTTAGGGTTTTTTTGGGTTTGTTTTTTCAGGTTGACCAGGGACCCCAGGAGAAAACGGTGGCCCAGGAGCAAGGAAGAGGGTCCTCTTGGGACTCAGCGCCTCCCTGAGACTGTGTGAGCCTCCGCCCCCGCCAGCCGGCTGCACCCTGGCCGCCTCTCCCCAGCAGGCTTCATGGGGCTGTGAGCACCAGCGCCTGGGTAGCAGGGCTCCCGCAGCACAGGATTCACCCTCGCTCTGAGCTCTGCAGCTTGAGCTCGGCCAGCGCTTCCCCGAGCCGTGTCCGGGTGGAGAGGGGGGATCCCCTTTTTTAGAGCGCTGGCGGCCGCAGGCTGGCTAGGAGACCCAGGCGTGGAGTTCCCCCTTGCTTCTGGGAGATGGAACCTGTAGCTGGAGAGAAAGGCTCTAGATGCTATTTCAATTCCAGTACTGGGAATGCGGTACTTAGGCTTTGGCTAATGATATCCTGAGGATCCCTGTGCTCTCAGATTACAGCTGGTTTCGTCACTTGAAAGCCAGGGAACAAGTTTGGAAAGAAACCTCTCACCAGGTCTCTGCTATTAAAGGTACAGGGTCTCTTTTTAAAAACTGGAAGGGGAGACCCTTCAAAATAGAGGTAGCTTGAAAGGAAAATGGAAAGAGCATAAACAGGATTTCCACAAAAAGACTGCTTTGCTTCTAGCACCTTGAGGCACAGGGAAGAGATTGGTGGTTACCTTGCAGAAATGCCATTTCACATTTTAAACTAAACCTGAGGTTGGCTGGATTTGTTGAGGAAGCCCATTTTTATCTTTAAAAAGTTTGTGACTTTGAAGGTGAATTTGAAGTGTACAAAACAGCAGTTCTATTTGGGAATGATGGGTTAATTAAAGTTTATAAAACAGTATTTTGGAAGTAATAAGAATATAGAAAACTGATTAATTCAAGGTTGCTAGTATGCATAAGAAGAAAAGCTGAAAAATGGAAGTCTGCCAGCTTAATAAGGGAAAGGGACAACTGAGACAATTTTTCATTTTATGAAAAACTGCCCAAGCTAAACTCCTGCATTCCATCTGTGACCTAATGCCCTTATAGCTATTGCCTGTTTTTGATTCTTAAAAGCTTTTGAAGGCTATAAGCCTGGCACTATTATCTCCATTTTACAGACAGAGAAAACCAATTTTATGCATTGGCAAATAGTCATCCTACAGACTATCTCATTTGCTTGACAAATTTTTGTTGAGCATTTACAATGCACCAGGGTCTATTATAGGTACTGGAAATAGAACAGTGAACAAAAATAGAGACAAAGCCTTGCCCTCTGGGAGCTTACATTCTGGGAGCTGGAATAAGCATTAATTAATATAAATAAATAAGATACATGGAATGTCACCCAGTAATAGGGTTATGGGGAAATGAAAATAGGTAAGGGGAGGGAAAGCAAAAGGGAGCCCTCCTGTGTGCAAGTTTATTTTCTCTGTCTGCTGTGAAGATTACCCAAACACTCATGTTATTTGTTAGTCTTTCATGTCTATCTGCTTCCATTCCAGGTCCTGGATAGATAATTGTAAGTCTGATTAAGTAATTGGATATTTTGTCGATGTGGTGTCACATGCACAGAGTGTTTTGAGGAGTGTTTACTCTATCTTATCCAGATTCTTGGCGTCATGAAAACATAGAACAAGGGAGTTTCCTTAGTGTTTATGCCAACTAGAAGACTAAGGCTTATTTCCACTCTATGACAGCTGAAAACTACAACCTCCTCCAGCTGATGAACTAGACGGTATAAGAATCACATTGCTTCATTTGTTTTTCCCTGAGACATTTATAAAAGACAACGAATGGATGGAAATTGGCCACCTGGCCAAAGGAGAGATGAGGAATTCACTTGTATGCACTCTACTTCTTTCATAATCCCTCCCTGATTTACTAACCAATTCAATTGAGCAAACCTATTTTAAGCATCTACTACTTGCCTCCTACTATGTACAGGGCACTGTGACGTGAGCTAGGGATATAAAAATGACCAATTCAAAGTTCCAGCTTACAAAGAGCTTGCTGCTATCTTGTTGGAGAGTCAGGCAAAACACACACACAGAACCATAATAAGACAGGCTAAGGCATTTATTTTCTTCCTGCAATGAACTGATCTAAATATTTAAGCCCCATATCATATATCAAAAAGGAATCATTTTGGTGCAAAACAGAAAGTCAAGTTCAATTTGATTTAAGGCAGATTAGTTGTAGCTACTCAACCTTGGCTTGGACCAGAATTTAGTTTTTCTCTCACCATTTCTTGGTTCTGGTTCCTCAGCTTATTTCCATTCTTGGGTGGTCTCTTCCGTTAGTGGTTCCAAGATGGCTGCTAGTATCTTCAAGGACTTCAGGTTTCCATCTTCATGTCTAGTAGGGGTGAGAAATTGGATTTCCTGTTAGCTGAAGTGCAGGTCCCTCAAATCAGTCTCAGAGGCCATGACCAGCCAGACATGGATCAGTGTCCATCTCACAACCAGATACTGGAGTCAAGGGGGTGGGATAAGCTACTTGGCTTTTGACAGTAAGGGTTCAGCTCTATAGCTAGAGATAAGGCCCCATGCAAACTACTGGGCAATTTAGGGACCTGGTTAGGAAGGGGATAGTATGAGAATAGATTCTGGGGAAGCAACTAAAAATATTTTGTATGCCCTCTGCCTATCTCCTTACTGACCACTTCTGAAAGACACTAGCACCATCTTGCTGTCGTGTACTGGCAAAATAACTGGCTGTACAGGGTGGGGTTGGGATCCCCTCATTTGTGCCATTTGCTGGTTTCTAGGATACAAATATCCCCACCATGGCTGTCATCACTGACTGTGGAGTTGGGAAAACATGCGCCATAGCACCCCATTAATAGCATTCCCATCAACACAGATGCATTAGATATCAATAAACCCAAAAGCATAGAAAATAGAAAAATATAGCAAAATAATTAGAAAGCAATGAATTTCCCATATATATTCCCTTTGTTTTAACACAATATGTTTCATTATAAGTTTAAATAATTTAATAATGGGTATGCTTAACAAATGACTTGCTAAGTTCCTGAAACTTTAACAATTGGCTCTTAAGAGCCAGTGCAAGCCAGCTCTACCACAGCCTTTGTATTAAACACTTCTTTTAAAAGGTATTTATTTGTATGTTCTTCATTTGTGCCCAATTCCATCTTGGGCTTGTTTGTGATGGTCAGAGTGAAGGTGGACTTCTCAGAGTTGGCCTAGAGTAAAAGGAGTCTTAGGAAATTTCCAAACACAGGCTTGCCAGACAGAATGTAGAAAATTAAAATCAAGAGCAGGGTGGTGCAATGGTGGTTCAGTGGCAGAATTCTCACCTGCCATGCTGGCGACCTGGGTTCGATTCCCGGAGCCTGCCCATGCAAAAAATAAAAATAAAAATAAAAATAGAAGCAATATCTGCCTTAGGGATAACAGTTAGGTATAGGGTTGCAAACTATACAAAGTCAAAGGATAGGAACTGGGTAAGTTTGAGAATAAGGAAGGACCTCAGGAGCAGTGGTTGGAGTCATACAATTAAGTAGATGAGCACCATTGCCCAACCCCAATTGCTTATATGTGTTCAATCCCTGCCACACAGCACCAGCAAAATTAGCTAGGTTAAAACCTCAGAGGTAGATCCAGAAAAGGATCTGCACACATTCACCAGGTTTCAATATTACCTAACACTAGCTTATTCTTTATCCTTTCCAGTGGAGTTTATAATCTTGTTCCTTTGGGTCAGCTACCACTTGAGAGGGGGAAGCAGGAATCCAGGCTGGCGCCATAAGCATAAGGAACTGTAAGAATCCTTAAGCTCTGTGAGCTGCCCTTGTCGAAGAGTTTTATGATCCTCTGATTGTTTCTGATTATGTTAATAGAAATACTTTTTAGGCAAGGGGTTCATATATATTTAGTATAAGAATGTTGGGAAATGGGGTCCCATCATGCAACCTAGAAGTGCAGAAGACAC